>PVHY01001612.1:0-13741 GCA_004024945.1 Uropsilus gracilis | reverse complement strand
TGGCATCATCACACAACCACTGCTGTACTTACAACCCTATTGTGACCTCTGACGGCACCTGTGTGTCATCCTCAGACTCCTCACTGTGTCCAGTATCCAATGGGCTCTTGAGTCCTCACCTTCTTACATTTGCTGCATCACCTCCAACTTCCTTCTGTTCCTTGGGCTATGTCTTCTCAGCCTTGCTGGTCTGCCTGCCTTTTATAATGTGGGTCTAAATCTTAATGGTTGAGGGTGCAGCACGGGCTGAGAGATCAGCCTGCACCCCCCACCCCCACCCCCTGCACACACCGGCTCTGTCCACCTCTGGAGAGTAAGTGGGTTGGAGCTGCAGGGCATGGCTGGGGGCTGCTTCCAGGGACCATCCAGGGTGCCTGGTGTACCCGCACACCTGAGGCCTGCCAAGAAGCAGAGTGCAGTGTGCAGCAGGGGGAGGGAGGGAGGGAGGGAGGGAGTAGGTGGGTGGTTCGCCACAGTCCCCTCTCATTTAGCCTCCACTCCAAGAAGCCCACACCAGCAATAAGTACATCAAGACAAACTTCGACCACAGAAACAGAAGTGGTGAGGAACAGCAAGAAAGACTTGAAAAACAAATGCCTCTATGGCAGGACTCAAAAAGAGCAAGGCAAGTTCACAGAGCACTGAACTGTGAGGACAAACATGAATGAGCTATACCTACCACTCACTGGGGAGCTGTGACCAGAAACCTGGCACAGAGATGCTGTCCATAAGGAACAGCACACTCCCTTTGCCAGAGGGAGGACGCCTGCAGAATGGCAGTGGCCCAATAGCCAAGCTCCTGAAAAGGAGACTAGGAGATCCACCATCAGCCGATGGCCATCCCCATCGAGGAGCAGCTCGACCAAAACATAAGACTTGGAGTCAGGTCCCCAAAGACCTGAAACATAATGGGATGGAGCAGCAAAATGAGGCAGAAAACAGAAAGAACAGCCGCCAAGAAACAAGAAGCACGGATACGCGCCAAAGGCACTGGGAATGGCCAATGAAGACTGAAAAAAAAAGACTAAAGTGGTAAACGTGGACAAACAACGAAAAGAAAGGAGGCAAAGAGACCAGAGGGAGCGTGGTGGGGTGGGGTAATACCATGGGGATCAACAATTATGCAATCATGTATTGTTCAAAATACAAAAATATTATAAATCTTAATGACCACTTTTGAAGATAGATCTTTGCACTCCCCTGTCTAAAGGAGCCATCTGTTCTAATCATCAGCATTGTACTTGTCACTCTCTATTACTTTGCCATTTATGTACTTGCTTCTTGCCTGTATTTTCTGTCACCTCAGTTCCAGGACAGCAGGTATCTGGCTGGTGTTTTCTAGTAGAAGTTACTAGAAGACTGGTCAGGACACACATGGAACCAAGCAGGTTGTGAATGAATGAATGAATGAATGAATGAATGAATGAGTGAATGAATGAACGAACTAATGAATTGTTAACATATCATTCTGCACCCTGCCTCCATTAGCTCCCCCAGTTTTTCAGGATACATTGAACATTAAGAAAGAAGTAGTGCCTAGGTTCTGGCCCCAGTAGGCTTCTGGCTTTGGTGTTTCTTTAATTTCATGTAAATTTCTCTAAGTAAATATTCCTTAAAAGTGAATAAAATTTTATTTCGCTTTAACAAGAGAATATAAAAGTTAAAAAGGTCACCGTAGTAATAGACTAATCTCAATTACCAGGGCAGCCTCCGAAACCCTCACTCCCACCTAATCTCTTTCGGTGCATACGCAGCTCACCGTGTGATTTCCAACACAGCTAAATGAAATTATAAAGCAGTGTTAAATTTATTAATCATTTAATTAGCTAAATGTTCCTGCAAGTACTCGCGAGATGAATGGCATGTCATTTTCTAATGCAATTTGCCTCTCAGGCAGCCAGGGTCAGAGAGGGAAGCTCTTGGCATCTCGAATGAGCTTTTTATATCGCACCTTCTATTAAGAGACAGTGGTGATACCGGTGATTGTATTTGAGACTTGTACACAAGACCAGGGCAGCCGGGTCTGGAATTAAAGAAAAGAAAGGGCTCTCCCTCTCGCCCGGGTGATAGAGGAGGGGCGGGGTGGCTGTTGAGTCCCCCCCTGAGATTGCCTCTCCCGTGTCTCCTTGCAGGGCAGATCTTTTCATATTTAACAAGCCACTGAGCTGAGCAGAGCAAAAGATAGCAGCCAGTATTAAACGCATGCTCAATCTAGTTTTATTTCTTTAAATTTACTCAGTCGAGAAAAATTTGTGGAGTGCAAATTCTCCTCATGCTAGGTGACTTTTTAATCCTTCTGGTTGAGTCAGGATTTATTTCTCCCCTCCAGCGAAGCTTCCAGCCTCTGCCTGTCATCTCTGGGTGTATGCCACGCTCGCTCTTTGAAGAGGGGCTTCTCAGGGAGGGCTGTCCCGACACCCCACTCTGGAAGACACACCTGGGGAGCTGAGGGATTTGGGGTCAGCCTTGACCGTCATTATTTCTGACTCCAAAGCCTGTAAGGGGCGGCTGCTGTCAGGATGCGGTGAATCTCCCACTTGCAGCGAGGAGACTGGCGTCAGGAACATTGTCTGAATTCGGCCAGCAAGGAGCTGCGGGAAGGGGTGCTGGAGGAGGCTGAGGACATCCAGGAAACATGGTGGGGGGGGTGGGGGGTGCTCAAGATGGAAGCTGTCAGTTCTGAGAAGGAGGAGTGCTGTGATGCTGGGCATCCCTGGCTGGAGGAGGCAAACTGCCCCCCCCCCCAGTCAGGAAGCCGGTCACTGGACAGCACATTGAGGAGGAAGCCAAGGCCGCGATGGAGCCCCATCTCTACAAAGGGTGGACTGCCATCCCCTGGCCCAGACAGGTCAGCTTGACCCTGTGATTTTTCCAGCTGTGAAATTAGGGTCCTATTCCACCTCCTACTCCTATACCAGGAAGAGCTGGTCCTAACGTCCTCTGAAGAGTGACATGAAACCACATTCTTAAAATGGTGATATGAGTTGATATGAGCCAGATGCAGCATGGAGGAAGTGTTCCATTTTGTTTATTTCCAAGAGTTGTTCTCTGGACCAAGCGGATCTGCACACCAGCTTTGGCTCATCAGTCAGGTCTAACAGGATCCTGAGCAAGATACTGAGCATCTCTGCGCCTGAGTACTGACCAAGCTTCATTGCTTAGTCATGAGATGGGAGTAAATTGAGCGCAGATTGATGGGTGAAAGTGGGCATACGTATGTGTGAGTATAGACAGACATAATAGACATAATATGCATGTAGAAAGCTACACAATTCCTGGACTCTCAGAGTTCAATCATAGAGGCTGCTGCTGGTACTAGTACAGCTGTCTCCCCTACTAGGCATTTGTCAACAGTACAGATGTTGGCCTGGCCCAACCCCAAAGAAAGGAAGCCTGTGCTGTTCAACATCTCATTAAACAGGTTCACCAGGTATCATCAGTCCTGGACTCGCTTCTAGAATACAAGGTGGTGCCAACATATTTGCTGAGAACAGGCCTGTTGTTTAGAAGCCTGACTAGGGGTTCAGTGGCACTCATTTCCAATCTTCCTCCTGCCCTTGACTAGCTAAATGACCTTGAAGTAGCTGTGTATTTACCAGCGAAGCCTCGGTGGTTTCATTATCTATAAATGGAGATACTTTTGTAGCCCCACCCCCACTCGTGGCTGTCAGGGTTACATGGGAAGCCCACGGCATGGGTTGGCACCTGAGACTCACAGCCTCAGGGATGCTGGTTAAACAGAGCTAGAGAAAGGGAGCAGGGGTGACGGAAACCAAAAGGAAAGTTGCTGAACAAGTTCACCTAGAGTCTTCATTGGGCATTTGCTTTTTCACCTGTCTCACAGGCTGTCTAGTGCTGCTCGAGTGAGCACTTCTGAGCCTTTGTTTTCCCTCTCAGGCTACAGAACAGCCAAGCACGGCCTGGAGGTGTAGACTGAGCTTACAAAGGAGTTTCCATGCCCAGTGGTGGTAACTGGGGCCAGAACTGGGTCATCTTTCTCCAGTCCCTCTCCTGGTCTCAGGGGCAACTTTAAGTCTCCCCTGAATGCTGATTGGTGGCTGGGTCACCCCCTCACCAGCCTGTGGTGGCTAGCCAAGCGTCCCCACTTCTAAGCAAAACTGTCTGCTTTTACATTGTCTTTTTCATGAACTGAGAGGTGTTTTTGTATTTGTCTTGGGGTTGATGAAATGGTGACTGAATTCCTTTTTTCCTTCCATCCCTCCTCCTTCTCCCTCCCCCTTCCTCCCTCCCTCCTCTCCCTCTTCCCTCCCTCCTCCCTCCCTCCTTCCTCTTCCCTCCCTCCTTTCTCCCTCCCTCCTTTCTCCCTCCCTCCTTTCTCTCTCCCTCTTTTCCTCCTTCAATAGCCCCAATGAAGGGTCCCTATGATAACCATGCAGGCTCCAAAGGGAGTTTCTTTCCCAGAAGGGAGTTTCCTGCCAGGCATGGGTGGGGTTGACGCCATTCACATCCATGGGGTTAATGTGCGCTGATTATCTCCTTCAAGTTCAGAGGCTTCCTTGGGAGCCCATAATTCTACCTGCCAGTGCCTAGCAGGCAACAATGATGGCAAGCAGTATACCTCCAGGGTGTCCCTTGGGGCTGAGTTCTGAGGCTGGGATACAGGAGCAGCCTCCGGACCGCCACTGGCATCCTACCCTTTCTCTAAACCATGCTTGAGCCTTTGACCCTCTGCTTCCTGAGACGCTGCTAAGAAATTGGGAGTTACAACAAAACACCCTGCAAATCGGCTACACTTGGGGCCTGCTGGGGCCTTTCCTGATAGCTTGGGTCAGGGATGAAGTCTCCCTGAGAGCTACAGAGAGGCAGCAGAGGTGTGACTTTCTCCTCCCATTTCTCCAACTCATCTCGGGAGCCTAGGCTCTCAGCAAGAGAATGTTTTGTCCCAGAAAAAGTACTTACGGGCACACTTGGTTATTAGTGTTTCAAGAAAGCAACTTTCTGCCACCACAGGCAAAGGCACTCGCAGGCATTTATCCAAACACACTGAGGAAAGGCCTTTCAGAGTCTGGGTTTGCTGAGGGTGCCCAGGGTATACACGACAGGGGTCACCATGTGCCATCCAGTGTGGGCTGTAAGGCAGTCCATGAGAGAGAACATGTAGACAAACATGGGAAGGAGAGACTGGAAGAGAGAGGAAGAAGCCGTCTCTACACATCAGCCAGAAGCTGTGGATTGGGCTGTGCTGTGTCCAGGCCCATTGGCTGGGATGGAGACCCTTGGCTTCTACAGGGTCAGCAAGATGGTCCATCCTGGGGGCACCAAGGATGCTTGGATCACACCATTCATGAGCAGAGAATGCTGGCTTGACCCACCGTGCAGTCCCTCCTCAATAAACATTAACCATGCTATTAGGAGAAAGGACAGAGCCAGGGGAGGGTAAGGGAGAAAGAAAGGGGGCAGCAGACATGTGGGTATAGGAGAGACTAGAGCGTGAAAGATGAAGGACGAGGAAAGAGGAGTGGATGGGAAGGGAAGGAAAAGTAAAGAAACCAGTTCTGGTGGGTCTGGAGAGTGGGTTCTGCTGCTTCCAGGCCATGTTCTTGATGCTCTAGCTTGCCCCAGGCACGTTGGCATGGAAACACTGAGCATAAGCGAAACAGACGAGACCCCTTCATGGTTGGCGGGCCCAGCCCTTCCCACATGCAGTTTGCCACAGAAAAGCTTTCTTGCAGGGCAACTCCTTGGCGCAGAAACCAAACTGGATGCCATGCCTCAGTTTCTAGCAACGGACAAATCCATCCCTTTTCATGTCTGAGTCGAGGGGCCACCTCCCTCTCAGAGCACGGATGTCTGGGTGCCTCCACCCTGCCTCAGGCTTGGCGTGTTTCTTCCTCCCTTCTACCATGTTCCGTCTTTCTGGCAAACCGGTTAAAATGGGGAGATGGACGTGATTGCTTTCAGATTACCACTTCCACATTGAGTGAATTTTATAATAAGAGGCCATTTTTCCCTCGACAGGCTGCCCTTGTGCCCGCCTCTCTGACTTTGAGGTCCTCATTATTGTGGGTTTAAATGAAGGATGTTCATTCAGGCAGGGACGGGGGGAGGCCACCAGACATCAGAGCTCTTATCAGGCCCTTCTATCAGGCCAAGTGACAGGCGTCCGGAGCAAGAATGCAGAGCTCGTGGTGGGGACCTCGGCTGACACCGAAGGTGACTCCCTCACTCTAACCTTGAAAGGGAAAGTTCCCACTTTATTAAAATGAATTTCGAAAGGGCCGCTCTGACAGCTGCATAATTAAATATTGGAGTGTCAGCGATAATTTATTCCACTCGCATGTGGTGGTCAGATCCTTTTCACGAGAGGGTCAGCAAGCTTGGTGACAGAGGCAAGGAGACAAGGGATGTTGGACCCTTTGTCATTTATGTAGCCCCAGCCCTGAAATCAGAGGCTCGTAAGACACACGAGTGCACACGCCTGCACATGCACACACATGCCAGTGAGGGACAAAGACTCCTGGCTGCTCATACCCGAGAGGTACCCGTGGCAAATGGGGTACGTGGACGCTCCAGACCTGTGTGTAGAGAATTGTACCCAGTATTTGAGGGTCCCTGTGGGAGTCAGCGCTGTTTCTGAAGTCGGTCACCCCAGAATCCAGATAAAGCCTCTCCCTCGGGTGACTGTGATGGGGAGGTCACCACAGAGGAGACAGTGGCTGCCACTCCCTGGACACGGATTTTGGTGCAAGTGTTTAAATTGCTAGGACCTGAAAAAATAAGAGTAATAATAATAATATGCTAGCTACCCTATGTCTCGAATGTCTCTAGACTTCGGGGGGCCAGAGTCTGCTCACCAAACCACCGTGGACTCTGTTCTTGTAGATCAACAGTGCACGGGCATGTGTGAGCAAGTGTTGAGAAAAATGTCCCTGTTTATTTTTCAGTATACAAAGTTTTGTCCTGTCCTGTCACAACCATTGACATATACGGCTATAAAATACACAAACAGAAGCAGGAGGAATTCAGCACAGACCTTCTTAGGGTGTTCAGTCTTGGTTTATGTTGCTGTTTTTGCTTTGTTTTGTTTCAACTGGGGAGCACGCGTGTGGTTTTTCCCTCTTTGGTAATTCAGAGGCGATGAGTTCACACTTCTCGGGGCTTGTTCATCGTCGGAAAGTTCCATCGGTACCGGGTCTAACCCAAGAACTAGCGGGCAGCCGGGGCCATCATTTCTTATTTCACTCTGTCCTGTTTACTCTGTCAGCGTAAGTGCGCAGGCCAAGCTCGGCTAGTCAGTGTATTACTTTGTCAGAGGCAGGCTTGGCTACTCCGAGTCAGCCTGAACAAATTACATCCCTCACTCGGTCGCCGAACCGGGAACAGGGTTATAACTCAGTCTAAGCACCGTTCCCTCTTCTATTACCTTCATCACCAAGGTCATACTAATCAACTCAATTACCAGTCCTCTCGGACATTTTCATAATGTTTTCTGCTAGTTGCTCTCCTGTGAAAATCTCTCGGTCTAAGCAAATTAATGCCATTTTTATAACTATCTACATTTCAGGTACAGTGATCTCCTTGCACAGGCTGCCTCCCCAGCAACAGCAACCAGATTGACCTCCCAGCCTAATGTTCACATGAGTTGGGGTGTCGCCATGGGCCACACAGGACTGGATTCATTTTATGGCGCAAGCAACCCATTTTTAGGGAAAACTTGAAATTACAAAGTTTAGTCTTTTTTGGAAGCCGAGCACCAAATCTTGCCACATTCCACTCCACATCCAGTCAGGTGGGCCTTTCAGCCAGAGCTTTCCTTGACTTCAGTTTCTGAGACACATGAACATGGAACTGCACTATCACGCGTAGGCTGTGTTTTAAGTCCTGATGAACTTGACAGACATGTCCCCTCATGCCTCCACTCCTTGCTCCAGAGCCACCATGTGCATCTGTGCAGCATCCTAGCATCTCCAATGCTTTCTCCCCAAGTTTTCTCATATGATTCCTATTGCAGATATAGACAAGTTCAAGATCACACCATTTGGGCAATACCCCTTATTTCTAAAATGTCCTAACAGCACCACTGTGGTGTTAGCTTGTGCCTGGAAGATGGCAAGCAGACCGGTTGTCGGAGCTGTGCCTGTTCAGCTGCCTTCTGAGTTTAGAAAGCGAAATCACTAGTTTGATGAAATAGTGAGGCGTGCGGGGCGCCCGGCTACTGTGGTCTTAGTGTCTGCGCCACGTCACCTCCCGCGCATGCGCAAATGAGCAATTAAAACAGCCTGGCATACTGTCTAACTCTGATGGAATGTGTCTTGCGGAGAGTGGGTCCTGGATGAAAGAATGGTAAAAGGAATTCATTCTTTCTCCACCTAGTAATTCATTTAGACTTGGCTTAATTTGCTCACAAGACAAGGATTAGAGAACAAAATAAATTTCAGCTTCCTTTGAAATGCACCATTGTTGATTTGTTTTTATGAACATAGATAACAGAATTCTATCAATTCCATTTGAGAGTTTTGAGTCTAAGCTTGACTAGTATACTGTGTTTTGTGTGTACTCTTTTAATTTCCTTCATGACCCAAAGGATACAGGGGAGCTGAGGCAGGTCAGATGTTTGGTCACGGAGCAGAGGAGAGGGAGGACCCATCATGTACTGGGCCCAAACATGGGTGTTTGGTGTTAGTGTCTCATGAAATTCCTTCCAGGCTGAAGGTGTTCTCGTTCTCCCCGTCTCAGTAGCTCATTGTGCTTATTCACATCACCAGCCCAAGGTGACGGTTATGAGGCAGAGTGGAGGCTCCCATTCAGACCACACCATCAAGCTGCTGCCTTTTCCAGTTTTCCTACAAACATTTAAAAATGGCTGTGACATTTTCACCGCATGAAATCAGACTTTTCAAGCATGTGGTTCGGTGGCACTGAGTAAATTCACATTGTTATATAACTACCACCTGTCTGCAGTTTTAAAACTTTCTCATCATCCCAGAGAAACTCACCAGACCCAGTGAGCAATCCCAATTCCTCCTTCCTCCCCCTGAATCTGTGGTTGAGCTCTGTGGATTTGCCTAATCTGGATAGTTCATATAAAACTATCATATAATGTATAACCTTTGGGTCTGGCTTCTCACTTGACATAATGTCCTCATGCTTCCACTCAGTTGGTGTATTGATCAGCATGCCATCTTTTTAACAGCCAAGTAATATTTCATCACATGCATTTAGACCACACCTGGGTTAGCCGTTCATCCATGTAAGCAGTTGGGTTGTCTCTATCTTCTGGCCTCTTGAACCATACTGCTATGAGCATGCATGTACAAGTGTGTGTGGACATACATTTTCATTTCCCCTGGGGTTTACACCTAGGAGCAAGGTCGCTGGGGTAGACAGGAACTGCAAGATGAACTAACTCTTGGAAGAACTACCAAGTTTACAGCAGCTGCCCTATTTTACATTAAATCACTGCTCTTAATACTTGGCAGTGTCTTCTAAGGCACTCGACTTTTCATTAAGTTCTTTCTGCAGAAGGAGTTAAGGAGTCTTCTCAGGTAACTATAATCAACCCCCAGGGACTTACTCAGCTTGCGAGTGTGCAACTGAAATAGCCAGGAGGCATCCAGTTCCTGTTATTTCAGGCTCTCTCCCCCCTCCTTACCACCCCCTCTAAGTTCCCTCTTACCCAACAATGGAGGATGGGTGGCCTAGAAAAGCGGATGGAGGCAAGGTTGTAATAATTAGCCTTCTACAAGTGCCAATGACAATTCCCAGGCACTTTCTCTAGATTTCTCTTCAGAAGGAAGTTCGCCCACAATCCCAGGCAAACTCAGAAGGGAAAGTGAGTCCCAGCAAAACCATTCTTGTGGCCCAGCCTTCTGGAGCGCCTCTTGTGTCTGAGCAGAGGTCTCGCCAGCCTTCCACTAGCCACGGACGCTTCTAATCCCTTCACATTGTTGGTTTTCAAAAAAAATACTCTTTTAAAAAGCTCAAGATTTTCCACAATGTGAGCTGTTTAATTTTGAGCAATGTCCTTTCAGTAAAAACTTGCATGGCTCTAGAAGTCTTTGAGCCCTTTTAGAAAGAGAGAGCACCTATGAACTAACACAAGCAAACATATGCTAGCTATTTTATAGAGATAATTCCGCTTTAGGGTGAAAAGTCAATAGCTGTAGCCCCCTGGTTGTGTTAAGGAAGCCTGGACTTGGGATATGGAGTAACATATCCAAAGCCCTCCATTTTGGAGGAGGAAACAGCATTTGCTCTAGATCCTCCTGACTCTAAACTGCCTCTTGGATTCTCCCTGTCACATGTCTGAGGTCTATGATGTGCCAAAGAGCACAAGACCAAGGGCAAGGTAAGTCTCCTTGGTAACACAGGCCACCGGCACTGTAGTGGGGCTCCCGTTCACTTCTCCATTTTTAAGATGGAGGAACAAGCCAAGGCGCAGCGCTTCCTGGGGTCCAGAACTTCCCCCCATGCACCTTGGTTAGGAGTCTGGAAAGCTGGCCAGGGGGGCCTCCTGTGCATGTGCTCTCACCAGCTCCTTCTGGAGCCTAGAAAAGCTCCAGGGCCCAGAAGTGAGGATGGGGAAGAACAATTTCAAGTTGCTCTTCCTGCTCACACAAGTAGCGAAGCCAGAAATGATGGCACACGTTCTAAACAACAGTGACTATGTAGGTTCAAGACAAACAGTAAGCAGAGTGGACCCCCTACCTGGGCAGAGGACACAGCAACTGCGAGGAGCATGAGTCAGGCCAGGGCATGTCACAGCCTCACATGGGCTCCCTTTGGGAGGCCAGGGACTCTCTTCTCCTCCTGCAGCTCTTTCAGATGTAAACAGTGAGCAGGGCAAGGTGACAGTGTAGGTGAGTAGTAAGGGGAGTTGTTACTGCAGGCCTAGCGAAGAAAACAGAGACTCCAAAATAAAGATAAAATAAAAAGAAAGAAGAAAAAAAATTCCTCCCATGGGGCCAGCAGAAATGTGTTGGCTGATTCTGGGCAATCCAAATCCCATGCCAGATGGCACTCTCCAAGCTATCATCGCTGTCCTCCTAAAAGGACTACAAACTCGGAGGAGGCCTCTCTTGTGTTTCTGGCCATCTCTCGAGAAGTTTCTAGAATGTTCTTTGATAAGCCAATCTATTCAGTTTCCCAAGGAAACAATTCCTTGCAGAGGGTCCTCTGTGTCTTGAGCATGTTTCTTTTCACAAACATCCTCTCATTTAACCCTCACCACATCCTGAGGTATTGTCATCGTCTCTGGTTGACAGCTGAGGAAACAGAGCCTGAGGGACCTGCCCACCACCACCCAGTTAGCAAATGGTAAGACTGGTGTTTGACGGGCTTAGCTTTCAAAAGTGCTTGCCTTCTAAGACATGTTTTGGTGAAAAGTATCTTACAGCCATATTGATATGATCACTTAATTCTATCTCTGGATAAAACTGCTTCCTTGTCTCATAAGACAGTCAATGACTCTTATACGTAGTCTAAATAATGGCTCCTTAAAAAATAATAAATCTATGCATTCTCTCAGAGCAACTATGTTGTGATTGCATTGTAGATGAAATTGAGTTTGCTTTTTCAGAGTAAAAAGTGAGTTCTTTTACAATAAATGTTCTCTTTAAGTTTTGGCAAGCTCATGTCAGGATTTTTTTCCTTTCAGTATCTCTCCAAATTTAGCAGTTTAATCTGGAAGGTTGTGATTTGCAAGGTCATCTTTTTTGTTTCTTTTTGTGTTGTTCAGAAATGTAAGCAGGGCAGGAGGCTCCTCCAGGTTTGGGGGTGATAGCTCAGGATTCTGTGTTGACTTCGGCCAAATCGTTGCAGAACCCAGCGGCACCTTGCCCACAAATGGTAAATATGTGGACTTAGCTAACTCTTTCCCCCACGCGTACTCCCCAACTTAACAAAAATGTGGATGTTGGGAAATGTTTCCAAGAATAGACTGGAGGATTAGCCAGCCTAGAGCCGTGTACTTGAAGGGGAAATGGAGTGTGTCCGATTCCTCAGTGATGATCTACTGTTCCCGTGCTGGGCACGGGTGGTGAGACAGGCATCCCACCAGCGGCTGGCTGCCATGGTCCAGCTGGGAAGACAGGTCCCTGAGATAATGATAACATGGGGTGTGCGCACCCCAGAGGCAAAGGCAAGTTTCAGAGGCTGCATGGAAGAAGGGATGAACTCTCCAAGGAAGCAATTCAAGTTTGGCTTTCAATTCTAGGACATATCTAATGCTTTCAATTCTAGGACATATCTAATACCGATTTTATATTTCTGTGGTAGTAGAGTATGCGAGTTATTATTCCCCCACACTGAACACATGTAATTATTCCGCGCATCCTTTCCTTTATCAGTGCTCTATTTTAATGAAAATAGTGGTCGCAGATTTATATATCTGTAAGAATCTTGCATGACTCGACACAGTATTTTTCTGCTATGAACCTTTTTTTCATTGATTTGATTGCTTTTCGCTTGTGTTTTTCCCTTTAAATGAAACGGGTACCCTAGGTCTACTGACAGTGGATGCTGCTAGAACGGTGGGCTCACAAAGGGTTCTACAGAGCAACCCAGTGTCAGATCCAGGCTCCCCAAGGGAGGCTGGTTCCTACAAGATGATGCACCGTGGCCTTTTCATACCATACCACTTTTTATCAAGCAATCAGCGGACGTTTTGCCCCCTTTCACACTGTAAGCACGCCACTGTAGAAACCAGTAAGTTTGTTAGCTCATTTTTTTTTCCTCCCCTGATGTCTGGACAGCACAACCAATCTTTGGAATCCTTTGAAAAAATTACCGAAACAAATTCGATCACAGAAGCTTTTAAAATCTAAAATCCCAGGAAGCTAATTAGTGCATCCTTTTAAGATGGCTTCCTGCATTTTTCTGTACACATAGGCTTGGGTTTCAAATGCAGTTGGCAGTTTGCCACAAGTCAGAGAGGTCATCCCAGCTCCTAGGAACACGGAGCTGCTGCCGAGCTGGTGGAGGGAGGCAAACCGGGACACACCCTGCTTGAGCGCGTGACTATGATCTGTCACCAGGTCGCAGGTGGAGGCCAGGGCTGCACCCACGTGGTTGCTCCTGGGGGTTGGTTGTCTGCGCCACGAACTTTTCTCATTGCCCGAATGATGCCCTCCTGCTATTTCCCCACTTGACATTGAGCCTCCGGGGAGTAGGAACTGTGTGTCTCCCAAGGCCTTGCATGGCACTTGGCACACGGAGGCTGTGTCGGAAATGCAGCTGCTGTGGTGCAGAAAGCACAGACGTCAGAAATGGTCAGAGATCACGTATCCTGAGCACACGGCCCTCCTAAACCTGTGTCTGAGTCCCCGCGAGGTCTGGGGCATCTGCTTGGGGCTGTGAACTCTGGGAGGGCAGCACCCATCCATGTATGTTCTCCTGGCCCCACAAACAGGGCCGGCTCAGATGGCCCTCAAGTGATTGCTCCTCACTGGGTGACTGCAGGAACTGCTTTGGGGATGTTGAAGGTACAGCAGGTCGGGCTTCCTTAGAGCATGTTTTTTGCCTTCCCTAGGATCTGGGCAATCTGCCTGCCAATCACAAAGACAGGCCATGAGGAATAGGAGAGAGGGAGAGGGACGGGGAGAGGGAGGGAGGAGACAGAGAGAGAGAGAGGGAGGAGACAGAGAGAGACGGAGGAGACAGAGAGAGACGGAGGAGACAGAGAGAGACGGAGGAGACAGAGAGAGACGGAGGAGACAGAGAGAGACGGAGGAGACAGAGAGAGACGGAGGAGACAGAGAGAGACGGAGGAGACAGAGAGAGA
>PVHY01001611.1:0-151750 GCA_004024945.1 Uropsilus gracilis | reverse complement strand
GGAGGAGGAGGAGGAGGTGGAGGAGCAGGAAGCCAAGGGGCCCGGCGCGTGTGTGTGCATGTGTGCATGCGTGTGTGAGTGCATGTGTGTGAGTGCCGACGGTGCCCAGGACCCCCGGCCCCGAAGGTGTTGGCTGAAATATGGAGAATAGTCTTGGATGTGTTTGGGTACCCAAGCTGGCTTTTGTACTCTTCGGAGCTATCCTGCTCAGCGCACATCTTCAAGTCTCTGGTAAGAGCGTCTTCCTTTCTTCTCCTTGCATCCCCCGCCCCCTCCTTATCGTTCTTGTTTTATTTGGCAAGTAGTAGAATTGGGGTAAAGGGAGAAACAGCAAGACATTCCGTGCCCCCCACCCCAACTCCTCACCGGTGTTAAGAGACCGGGAACACTTTTTTTTCCCCCTTCGGGGCGAAAGATGCTGGGTTCTGGGGAGAGGGGCGCCCCTTCTCTTTTTAAATCTGCTGCTTGTCGGTTCTTTGCTTTTGCAAATACTTGCGTTGGTTCGGAGGGCTGCGGATGGGGCAGGGAGGAGGCAGGTGATGGGGATGCTGTCGACAGGAGCTGGATGTGATGCTTAAATTCTCAGCAACCTAAAAAGGAGAGGAATTGGGGCAACGGGGCCAAACAGAGGAGGTCATCAAAGGGGCTTTGAGGGAAGTCTGATGAGCGCAGACGCTGGGGCTGAGTCGTTTGTGTGTGATTCTGTGTGCCCGGGCTTGAGGTTTTAGACTTGCTGATTGCGAATGGAGAAAAGGAAGAGCCGATTCGTTTGGGTACTTCGGGCGAGTGGATGGTGGTGCCGGAGGAGGCGATGAGTTGCAGGAGGAAAGAGGCGTGTTTGATTTGATTTGATTTGATTTGGGCAACGGTGAATGCAGTTTGAAAGCCAGCTATCTCCAGGACACTTTCAAACTCCAATGGTTGGTAGGTACTCTGAGGAACTGGCCCACTGCATCTGGCGCTTGGAAAGCACAGTTTTCTCATTAAAACGAGCGAAAGTGTTTGGAAATGGGATTGGATTATGACAGGCTAAAGAGGGTGCTGAGGGGTGCTTGGGACTGCTGCAGTCTCGGAATACGGAGCTGGGGGCTTCCATGGCCTAAAGAATTAAAAAAAAAAAAAAGAAAGAAAGAAAGAAAAAAGAAGAAAAAAAAAGGGGGGGGGATTCGTTATAACATCCGCTTGCAGGCTTACCTACAAGAGTAGATGGGCTCTTGGGTACAGGGTTTGCCTGGGACGGGCGGCAGAGAGGCTGAGCATTCAAATCCCTTCAGAAATGACCTTTTTCCAAATTCAAAAGAAAAGAGCTGCTGGCACAGACTAGGCATAAGAGGGTAGCGTCCCAACCCGCGTCAGGGAATTAAGGCGGGATGGAAAGTAAATGATGGTTAAACCCCCAACCTACTGGGAGCCAGCAGCTGGGTCTTTTTCATTCCTGTTAAGTGCCTCCTGACCAAGGGTTGGAATGCCAGCGCCAGCGGAGAAAGCGCCTCTCCTGAGCCCTCGGGATTTGGAGAGTCAAGCTTGCAGTCAGCTGGAGGCTCCCCAAATCCTGGCACTGCCACACGCGAGTACGAATCTGTGCGTCCACATGGACCTGACTCCTCACCTTCCTTTGGCCAGACAGAACAGCGAGCTAGCAAGCGAGAGATCTGGATCTGTGTATGCATGTGCGCGCGTGCGCGCGTGTCTGTCTGTGTGTATGTGCGCGCACGCGCGCGCGCACCGAATCCACGCGCCCTGCAGCCCGCGGTGCCTCCCTCCCTCCCTCTCGGGCCATTCCCTCCTCCCTTGGCTCCTCTCTCCCTGAGCTTTGTCCTCAGCAATTACTCCCCTCTAAGGTGGGCGGGAGGCGGTTAAGGGGGGGTGCATCTCCTGCAGCAAAGAATAGGTGTTTTTGAATTCTATCCCTTAGACCTGCAGATGCTAGGCACTGCAGGGAGGACTCTCCTTCTGCATGTAAGATTGACTTGTGCTCTCTCTAGCAGTTTGGGAGACCGCCAAGGAGGGGAGAGGGGAAGTTCAGAGAGGACATCCTTCAATGGCTAGAAAGTCTGCAGGTCCCAGTCTGAATTGCGTTGGCTGTAAACATTGCATTCGGTGTTGTGTGCAAAAAAATGAACAATCATATTTTGCCAGGTACACAGAACAATTTAAAGCCATTTTTCCAAGTAATTGTGTGGGGGAAGGATGGGAGATAGATCAATGGAGATGATTTATAAATGTTTTAGTAATGTCTAAATTAAGTGTGTCCCTTTTCATTTAAGTTTCCTGTCTAAAGAGTTAGATGCATGTATTTAAAACAACAACAGTTTACCTTAATAGCAAAGTCTATTTGAAAAGGTAGACAAAGTGTACATATACAAGGCACATGCCTTTGCATAGGCTTTTGGATCTAAATTTTAAAGATTTTTTATGCTTCCAGATGCATGTCTGTTATTTGCAACTATGATATCATTTGCCCAGGTCCCAGTGAGTGGGTGGTGTATCTTCTAGGATATTAATTCAAATTATTCTGGTCTTTGCTCATTTATCTGTTTTCTCTGCTTTTTTTTTTTTTTTTTTTGGTAGTAGTTTCCCCTCTTCAGGACCGTGGCAGGGAATTGATGAAGCATAGTTCACTCTGTGAAAGGACCAGTAGGAGGTGCCCTTAATAAGGCCAAGTGTCTAGTTTAGTGGCAGTGAAATTTCCATTCAGCAGGATGTATTAAAGACTGTTGATTGGTAACAAAGGATTATGGAGACTAGCGCAATAGCACTGGGCATTTTCTCACTTTTTAGATAAAGTCTGAAGCTGCTGCAGATATTTATGAAATTGGTAGAACATAACAAAGTGTATCTGTGAACAATGTCAGCACCGACCTGAAGCTGGAGGAGGAGGATGGGGACATTTCAACTGACTCCTGCAAGATACTGTCTTATATATACTTGAGTCACAAGCAAAGACATTAAGTAGAGTCCCAGGATCTCAGATGAGATGACTATATTAGAAGCTAGAGAATAAAATAGCAGATATGCTTATTAACCAATTTGCTTTTCATATAGATGCATGGGTTGCATTCTATTGAAAAGAAAAATCTATGAGAGCTTATGCAGTTTGGAGCCAGTGAAACAAGGTGTGCTGTCTCGCCTACCCACCCACTTCGCATTTCTCATTTCACTTCTCATTTCAGATGAAGTCCATCAGATGCCCCCCATCTGGGTTTGCTCTTGAGCAGGGCACAGCAGGACCAGGGGTATCTAGGCAGACTGCTGTCCACTCCTTTGTGAGTGCTGCGGCATAAATCACCTGTGACCTGTCACAGCCTCCATTTCCTCAGCAGCAGTTGCCCTCTGAGTTATGAAGCTTGTGAAACAACCCTACGTGTGTTCTATGTGAATATATTAGGCTTAGTGCATTTGCTTTAATGCTCTTAAAAGCTGGGCTGGCTTGAGCTGCTGATAGGCATTTTTTTCTGGGAGAGATTTATAACTTAACTTCTCAGTGCATATGACTGATGTTTCTTCTCTGGCAACTTAACCTCTCAGCAAACTTCCTTATTGTTTTCATTGAAGAGGAAGGGTTTTAAGGTCCTTTAAATTCCTGGATAAATCCCTACCAAAGTTTCTCCTGGTGCACAGGTATTTGCAGGTTGTGGTATGGCTTTCTCAGCCAAGAAGAGGCTTGAGGAAAGATTGGGGGAGGCGACTTATCAAAAAGGCTGATTTTTTTTTTTTTTCTGGAGAGGGAAGGGGTGGTTCTGCATCTTCTAAGGGAATCCCTGTGTCCCAGTAATCTTCAAAAACATAGTTTATGCTAGGAAACAGTTCTTCCTGGCTGTACTTCTTTTACACATCCAGTGGATTAAGAGTCTTCAAATATATGTGATTTGTTCCTGTTTTCCACTGTCCGCTGCGGAATCATCTAGTGCTGTGACTATCCTTTGCAGATAAGCCCTGATTTAAATCTTGATTTCCTCACTAAAATCCTTTTTATCTTACAAGATGCCACCTGTTTACAGTCAGTGCTGATGTTTCTGGAGAGAATATTTTTTTCCCCTGCAGAACACTGTGTCCTCAGATACATTTTAGTGCAAATCTTACTATTTCTTTGGTGAATTTGCCATGCTTAACTTTTCATGGGAGACTTATTCCTCTTCCTCAGGCATCTGCCAGGAAGGACAGCTCTATTGGGAAAAGAATGCAGTTGTTTGGGATCATTTTCTTAAGTTAAACCACAATCATATCAACACAAAGAAGAGAGGATTTCCACCCTGTGTACCATCTCCCCAAATATATGATCCTGGGTGAATTGAGATAATGCTAATTACATATAAACTCTCCTGAAACCATTAACTAGTGAGTGAAAACTCTCTGCCTGGATAGAGGTGTCCTGCTTTCTGTTCTTATGTCCTGTCTTACACTTAGAGTCTCCTTCCAAGTCAGGAATACATTGCCCGCACCCCCAGTCACTATTTTTTTTTTAATTTATTATATGACTACCAGTTTAAATGATAGAATTTTCATGGATTAAAATACCTCACATGATAATCTTTTAGATGAACTCTAGAAATAGATTCTAAGAAATCTTAGTTTTGCTTGAGTAAGAAGAATAATGATATAAACCCATTGAGGATTTCTCGATTAATTAAAGATTAAAAAGTCACTGGATTCTGGAAACATACTGTAATCCCTAAAGTGGTGTGATAAATACAATGCACATTTACAATTCATAAAATGTAAAAGTGGAACGCCTCCTCCCCTTCCCCCACTGCTACCCTGTCAGTTCATTATGATGCTTCAGAAGAGGATTGAAGAGTTTCATGAGTTGTCACAACAGTTGTACCTTAATGAATTGTAGCCTGGGATCTCACTAACTCATGATTGAAATACACTGAATTAAATAGCAACACAATGCATGATGAATGCTTCTGCAGCCTTCTGATGGGTTGCTTGCTTCCCTCTAACCTGTCTTACAGAATTCCTAACTCTTGTCTCTAAACCACATAACATCAATACTCCCTCCCTTGAGACAAAACCAGGAAAGTCTTTCTTACTGTGAATTCAAGACCCTGAATTATAGGCAGTGGGTCTGACTTGCTGGATTACACTTTGCAAGGGACATGGATTTGCCTTAAAAACAAAATCTAAAATTTCATGAGTGTTCTTCAGAGGCAAGTTAAGTAACCTTCACTTTACAGACAGTTAAGTAGGACTCTAACCACTGATGATACTAGCTCAAAGTCTCCTACTCAATCCTGTTGAAATTCTAGTATTCAGAGAAGAGTGGGCATTAAGCTAGAGGAAAGGAGGCCAGATCAAGCAAGGCATGCTATTTTTCAGAAGGGTGTTACTAAGTTGGAACAATAGAATTTAAGTTTTTTCCAAAGTTTTCATGCTATCAAAACTTTTTTTTCATGGTACTCTATTGTCAGCTGTATGGCTCCAACCTGAATCATTTAAGAACTGGTGGGGGTGGTGGTGGTTGGGGGGAGCAATCAGGGAGGGGAGGTGGTGATCCCCAGGGAATACAAAGATGTGAAATATATATATATATATGTATACATATATATGTGTATACATATATATAAATATTTAATAAAAATTAGAGTCGTAAAACAAAAAAAATAAGATGGGTCATAAAGTATATACTTATGTATGTATATACTTATGTATAAACTTATGTATGTACTTATGTATATACTTATGTATATACTTTATGTATATACTTGACAGTACATAAAGTATATACTGTCAAGATCTACACTATTTTGAGGGTGTAAAAGTACTATACTTTAGTATGGTCAAGGAAGTTTCCTGAAGAAAACAGGATATGAAGTTACAGGACTCGAGTATGCCATGTGGAACTTCATTATTCATGTACTACAAAATGAAGATAGGATCCTGTATTTTAAAAGTGTAATTGTGTAGTTGAGGTTGAAATTCTCTGAAGGAGAAATTAATGTGGAATGTAGCAATGGAGGGGCTTTATTTTTGTTAGAGAGCCGTATGGACTGGATTGCAAAGTGTTTTTCATTCCTGGTAAAGAAATCATGTGTAACACTAACATCTACAAATATAGCAATAAATACAAGTGATGAAATTAATGAAATAGGTTTAGAATGTTAAGGAAATTTTTCTAATTAAATATTCTAGCCAATCACAGTATTACTTAAAAATGGACTTGGAAATGCTTTGTTAAATGTAGAGTTAAAAGGTGTACTTTCAAATCATTTGAATGTCTTTATTAACTTTTAAAAATGTATGTTTAGGAAAAAGAAGAAATTTTCCTTTGAGGCAAGGCCGCAAGTAAAGCAAATGTTAAATTTGTTAATAAGAAAGGGGTGCACAATCCAGATTGTTTTCTTTGTAGACTAAGCTGGGGGGGGGGTGTTCCGGATAAAATTATATGCTACATATGTTAAGTGGGTAATATCAAAATAAAATGCAAATTATTTTACACTTTCATAATTGCAACACTCAGGTAAATTACAGCACAATTTAGTACTACACTTTGACTTTCTTCTACAGTAGAGTGTTGATTTCTTATCTTATATTTCTCAGGCTTAGCATAGTACTTACACAGAGAAATATAGGCTGGCTGATTGATGATCAAGATTACTATAGTGCTCTAAAGTTCTTTGACAAATTTGAGCCTGAGGTTAAAAATAAAACCTTTTACTCAACAGTTAAGTAAATATGTTTGTTTATTTATTTTTTTTGTGGTTTACAAATGACTAAGTTCTGTTTTTGGTGTGGTTTAGGAATATGTAATAAAATGTCTGATTGAATAGTTTTTCTTTTTTGCCATTTGATGCTAATTTACCAGTGGTAATACTAGTATTTTTTTTTAAACAAATATTTGCGAACAACTGTATTATTCATAGCTTTAATTTCCTGGGGGAAAGTTCAACTGAGAAATGCAAACATCATTCTGTATCTATGATCATATTTTTAAAAATCTGTTATTATAGATGGATTTCCCACCCATGACATGGATGGGAAAGTTTCTCTTCTCTGCTAAAATCTGTGATTCTAATGTCTACTTTTTATTTTCATGAAGAGTATCATCATATTCTGTGACTACTTATTCAATCACCCTACCATATATAATTATTATTAAGAAAACTTAACAGGGTATTTATTGAAATTTGGGAATTTTTCCTTTTTCTTTGCTCATCCTTTAGAGATTTGTTCTTGCCCAAAGGATACTCTCAGGAGTGTCTAGAACAAAAATATTCCACTAATTTAATTGAGTCTTTATTATGCAATCTAATGAAAATATCAACTCAGTACATGTGACCTGATGACTTATTCATACAATTATTACTTTGGTATCTAAAAAATGTTATTAAATTTGTATTTGCTTTTCATATGAGAGAATAAAGGACTTAAACAGTTAATGTAAACTAGTCAAGTAAATTTTCTCAGAAAACTAAATTTTTCACTAAGTAGCAACATTTTAAGATTTTGTTAATATTCTGTAGTATTAGAAAGTTTGATCTGCTTACTTACCTGCCTTTTAATTTTTAGGACATAATTTGACTCATCTTTAATACTTCCAAAGTATCACTATGGCTCAGTTATTGTATTATCTAATATTATGGGGTGATTTCTAAAGATATACATTATACCTAACTGATTAGTTTGCCATTAAAAGGTCATGGAGTGCCTCTTTTGTTTTCCTAGGAATTTTATTTCTGATTCATAAAATGCATCTGATCTCCTTCTTGTATCCAGTTGTTACTTTTCCCTGTTGAAAGACTTTCTCAAAACATTTCTTCTCTTTCCTACCTTTTATTGCTAAAGAAATAGGAAGTTCAGTTTTGCTGAGATTGTCTACAGTAAAAGGGACTTTTCTGAATCAGGAGCTGAGTCCTAACAGAAGAAACAAAGCTCATTCATTTTAACAAAATGTGCTTTTTTCATTTCTGAAATCTGGCATTTCTGTGGATGTCTTTTTTTTTTTTTTTTTTCATTTTTCCTTGTTAAATGAAGGTGTGGAGTGAATGACTTCTAGTTATATTACTTGTTTCAACATTAGATACTCTAAGTTCAAATTTATTAAATGTGTACTATTTGAGATGACACACTATTTTGTGTAATTAATATTATTTTATTTATAAAATAATAATATTGATAATCTCAGTAATAAGTATAGTGAAATAACCTGTTTTCTAATTTTGTGAACTTTTGTCCTTTCTTCACACAAACTAGCCACACGTGTGCTTCTCAACATATTTTGCTTTGTCTGTACTTGACCATAAGTGAACAAATATAGTGTGTAAATGTGTGTATTGTATGATTTTCATTAAGCATTAACTAATTGAAGTTAATCTATTAGGTTGCATATTTTTGTATTTAAATCACTCTGCTTTGTAATATTCCATGATCTTAATTAATCATACTTTATCCCTTCTGCCATGGATGGACTCCTGGAAACAGCTATTGCTAGTAATGCTGCTGTCAGTGTTCTTGTGCAAGCCCCCTCAATAAATTAGCCACCTGGCAGTTAGAATTGCTGAGTCATAGTCTATAAAGAACCTGTATTTTTAGGAGTCAGTGACAAACTGCATTATTGAAACTCCCCACCAGGGGCATATTCAAATCCCTTTTTCTCCAGCCTCTTCCAATACTTTCTATTGTCATATGTTTAACTTGCCCTCATCTGGAGGAAATGAATTAGCATCTTTCTGTGGTTTTAATTTGCATTTCCCTGATTGCTCATAAGATTGAGCATTTTCTTCCCATGCATTTATTGCACATTGGTGATTTCCGCAAGATAATTCCATGGTGCTGTTTCTCCAACTGAGCAGTCATTTGCTTTGATACATTGAGATTATCAGAAGTTATTTTGTTTTTACTACTAAGCAGGCTTTTCTGTTAGTCATAGATTTTATCAGCAGCCTAACTTTTAGAAACTTGTTGCCGAATACAGTATCATGTTAATTTTATCCCAGAAGTTCCATGAACACCATTCCAGAACATACCTTTATTTTGAACAGTCAAAGAAACCCTTTGCACTGTAAGATAATTAGCTACCTAGAGCAGCTATTGCCTTGTCAGTATCCTGCCTCTCCCTTAGTGTATCATCTGCAGTAAAGCAAGAAGTTGAGATGCCAGGCTAAATTTGAGGAACATTACAAATCACCCAACATGATGGAGGTAAAAGATGACTGAATGACAGGATTATAATCATAAATAGCAATTCTGGATTAAAAATCCAAATGTGACCATTTGAATTTGGGCATGTTTCCAACATAGGAAAGAACACAGGCTCAGTGTCATCACAATGTACCATGATATATATATGATTACTAGTCTCAAACAAGCCCCATACTTGCTTTTGTGTACTCTCACCTAGTTTTTGCTTGGGTTCCTAATTGTTATACCTGTTCTCATGAGGCAAGCTAATAAAGGGCACTGAAATAAAGCATCAGATATGTTAGTGACTTTTCTAGTCTGCTGTCGACTCATTAGACATGTGAGGCATCTAAGCAAACCCCCTGCACCTGGAGTCCTCAACCCATTGTTCCCACATTTTCTCTCAGCCTCATGGGATCCCAGAAGAATATAAATTAGAAAGAAAATCTGCAAAGCTTTCCTTTTCATGTCTAATGTCTGGGCAGAGCTGTTTCCTGCAGGACAATTTCTATGTCCCCCCACCCCCCACCCCCTCCTGTGGCTTGAAACATCTCTAGAGATAGTTTGTTCACTGTTTCCCTTAGGAAACTTTTCAGGAGCATATCAGTTCTGGCTATTAACAATAATTTTACAGTTCATCTTAGACAGTCTTGTAAATGTTCTTCCCATCACTTCTGCCATCCCCTCCTCATTCCTTCTTTTCCTTCTTAATGACACCTTGCTCTTGAGTGCTATAGTGTGTTGTATAATTCTAGCCATAAATCATACTTGCTTCCCCCCCTTAGTCTTTACTTAACCTGACTATAAATGTTTACTTCATCGATCTTGCCTCCCATGCACCCCCTCAGAAGCTTCATAATGTTTCTCTTGCTTACCTAAACTCCCTCTACTTTTTTGATATCTTTCTGGTAATCAAGGGCTCCAAAATTAATCTGCTCTAAGCAAGCTCTTCCAAGTCATATATTAGAAAGTCTAGATTTAGGATTGTCTTTCACTTTTCCTTTTTCATAGCTACACATTTGTCACCTTTAAAATTTGTGTTCTCATTTTTCAGGGAGGACTTTCATCAGTGTTTAACAGAATCGTTGTAGTATTATCAGAATCAAATAAGATCAAGACTTTGATTCAAGACAAATGGTGGCAGAAAATTTGCTATGGATTACAAAGAATCAAATAAATAGCTTAAATTTGTTTCTGCCCTCAAAGAGTTTATCATCACATGAATGTAACAAGCATAGACATTTTAAGTAGGATACCAAGCAGAACAAAGTACTTCTAAAAAAAAAAAAAAGCACAAATTGGAAGACTGAAAAATATCAACTATCATGTTCGTTCTGTAGATCATTAATATATTAATATTAGCCAGATGGGCTGACAGAGCCAATTCATTCATTCTTGTGTTCTTAGATTGATTGAAGCAAAACAAAACAACAACAAAAGCAAGACAGTGCAAAGAGATGTCAATCATGTCTAAGCCATGGTGTAAATATGGTAAGGATTAAGATATCAGAGTTGCCCTGGCAGATCTGGCAGCCTGTTGCTATGACAACATCTCCAGACTCCTGTGACCCTTCCTTTATTTATGGAGAGTATGCCAGGCCCTGGACTAAGGTGGTGATGGAGTTTTGAATCCAGGATGGAAATGCCATTCAAATAAATATGTTAAGAAATTCAGAGTTTCAAATAAGCAGTGAAGGAAAGAAAAGATTGCAGAAATTGACCCAAACAGCAGATTAAAGAAGACTTTTCCCTGAGAAAGTGAAAGTTCAGACCTAAAGTCTGAATTTAAATAAAAGAGGGAACCTTAGGGTACAGATAATAACATAAGGCAAGTAAGTTCAAAGAACCTGTGGTGGGAGAAATCATTGTGCATTGAAAGATCAGTGTACCCAGAGCCAGGATATGAAGCACTATATAGCAAGGCTGAGTCTGGTTAAGATGTTAGGATTCTCTCTTGAAGAGGCAATGGTTACTGAAACTACTTCTATTCAATAACTATTCAATAAGTTGAATGAATTGAAGAGAGTTCAGAACAAAACCCTCTTTCTAATTTCAGCAAGTCATTTGAAAGGTTAAGCATGTTTCTTAGGTAATCCTTGCCAGTTTTCTTATGAACTATGAAAAAGGAATTTGTGAAACAATTCTATATGTCTAGAAATATATAGGGTTGTTTGGCCATAACTAATGTGACCAAAGGAAAGGGATTTTGAAAAGTGTAAGGAGCTAGAGAAATGCAAATGATTATTAATAAGCTTGTGCAAAAAGATACACTGGAAAGAAAGCTCTAAGCAGAGGGAACTAGGCACTATTTGCTATCTAGCAAAGCAGGATTGGCAGTGGGGACATTCTTTCCTTGTTGCATTCTCTGAAATGTGTGCCTAATGACTCTTGGTAAATTATAAAGGAAAATTGATTTTGTGCTTTAGAAAAATAATTTTTGTAGATTATTTTCTAAATATACTCCTTCATATACATTTTCTATTACTACTTTTTAACCATATGGACATTCTCTTAGCTTGATGTTGCAGCTCATTTAGTAGTCATTCAGCTTGCAAACTTTCCTCAACCATTGTGAGTTTCAAAGGAGTTGACTGCATGGTCTTTTGTTCTTTGGTCATAATAACCAGTGATTTCCCTAAAGGAAAATGTCTGGCACTTGGTGACCTTAACCTCAACTTCCCCACTTGGTTCATTGGAGAAAGAGTCAATCTTCTTTCCCTAGTCTAGATTGGAGATAAACGTACTACAACAATTAAATATATAAAATACCTGTTCCAGTGCCTGATACTCAATAAATGTTCCATAAATGCTATTTGTAAAATTAATCTAAGAGGGCTACATTTTACAGGAATAGACTGTACAAATAGAAATTTCACAGGCAAAGATAGGCTACTCTAGCAGAAGCCTTCTCAGGTGTGCTGTGGTTGATGAATTTAAATATTCAGATATAAAATAAGATTTTCAGAGTCTAATAACAGTTCTGAAATCAAGCATGTGATTAGTTTAGTGGATAGTGGTTTTGGAGACCATGGTCAATACCTTTGCTGGATTTAGAAGCTAATGGGTTCACTAAGTTAGACCTGACACAGTGGGAAGCTGATCAAACTTGGCACCTTTAACACACCTCCTGTGGATTGCTCATCCAAATTGACCTCCCATTAACTTCTCTCTGGTTAACCACATCCATTTCCTAGATATCCATTGATTCCACCAACCATTCAGCAGGAACATCTGGAACTGTGTTAATGCTATCTATAATTGTCCCCCAGGGTATTCTCTCTGGAGTAGAGCCTCTTACCTTGATTGTGTATGGTGATGGGCCATACCTCATACAAATTAATTTAAAATATCTGAGATGAGGTTCAGCATACGTACTCTTTAAACCTCCACAGGATCTTTCTATTCAGTGTTGTACAGACCAGCAAGATGGTTAGAGCTTAGAATCTCAGACCTTAGAATTAGGTGTAGAATTAGAATCCCGGGTGTCTGAGAAACACTGTCCAAGGAGACTGGAAACTCACTGAAGGAAGTGACATCAGCCTTAGTTTCTTTTTAAGAATCTAGTCATTGGGAAAGTACTCCATCCATATCAGTGTAGTCTAGAAGCTTCCTCACTTTCGTGGGCTTTGGCTTTAGGAACTGGTCTCACAGTGGGAAACTGCCTTCATCAAAGGAGTCTTCTGGTTTGTGGTTTAGTGGCTAATACATTTCTTGGAGACTATGACATATTTCCTTTCCTCTGATAATAGAATTCTTTGGAAATGCTCTGAAAATGCTCTTTGGGTATTTCATGAGCCTTTTCCCTTTTTTTCTCATCTGTGTTCTAGATAGGAAGACTTGTTAGAAAAAGCATCTGTTGGTTTTTATTCCACATTATCCCTTCCTTCCAGCCTCTTATCTCCTTCAAAATACTCAGAGCCCAGGAGAAGGAAGGTACTTCAAAGGATAAGGGGCCCAAGGTCATTCACTACCTTTCCTCCTCTTCCTCTCAGGCCTGATGCTAACAGCATGCATATGCTCAAAGTGGGACCCTGGTAAGCACCCCACACCAAAAACCCACCTTCTGATTGGGGTTAGTCTTTAGGGCATGATGTTCATTAGTCTTTATGGCCCAGGTGTTCATTTGTCTGGGCCTCTGTGGCAATAGTGAAGGGATGAGACTGAGGTTTTTGAGGAGAGTAAAAGATTTACAGGCAGAAAGCTCAGTGCAGGTTTTAAAGTTTTTGCTTTTCACAACCTGGCAGAGAGAGGGGCTTTAACTGATAAGCTCCAAGTCAGACACTGCAAGAAGAGAATGTGGGGGCTCAGCTGTGCATTTTGGATCAATCTGAATGAAAATCACTAGTGTTCCTCCCAGTGAGAGAAGTTTTTGCTTAGATTATGAACTGTAGGACATTTTCTGGTCCTGGTAGAAAATGAGTAGGGCTTCTGTGAAAGGTTATGTAAGGCTGCTAAGATTAGTCCCTCCCTACCACTTTTCTCCAGTAAAATCCTATTTATAGAGACTTGATAAATACATTTAATCAGTGAAGCATGCATTACATATCCTATAGCTCAGGAAAGATAATTTTATCAGCATTCAAGGGAGAATTAAAGAGAGGGAGAAGATCCTAGGTGAAAGAGTGGAACATACAAAAAGAAAGCAGAGAATGAGAGAGCAACATTGTTCTGGTCCTTGTTCCCCGTGTATTTATAGGGTGACCAGCTGTTATTGTTGTCTGGGACTGAAAAGTTACCAGGAAGCAGAACTTCCATGTTAACCATGGGAGAACACAGGTGCACTGGGATGATTGGTCCCCTTAAGTGAGGGACCCCTGGTGGTGAGGGAAGTGAGGAGAATCCTGAAAACACTTTCAAACTTTTTAGGATGTTTTATACAACACTGTTAGCCAGCTTGTTGGAGGAACATTTGGGAGCAGCTGCAGAACTTTTTAAGACAAGGTTGTTCCAACAGTCCAGAGAAGACTGGAAGTCTAACCAGGAAGTTTAGAAAGAACTTGTACCTTCACCCTGATCTCTGGATCAAACCCTGTGCGAAGTTAAGTTTTACATTCAGAATTAAAGGATCAAAAAGAAATTTATGCCAGTTATCTGGCAGAAATGACAGAAAGTTTGTTTTCAATATCAGTATATCTTTTAGAGATAATAGGATAGCATATTTTCTTGAGAAGTCATATTTACATATTTTCATTTTGTATTTCACTGTGCTGATATGATGTTGGGTGAATATGAATTATTCAAAAAATACTTGTTAATGAATTGATTTCCATGCTCTGAGTTTTCTCAGATTTGCACAGAATCTGAAGTTACTGTTAGGTGTGCACCATACAAACTTCAGTTAAGGATATATTAAGCTTCAGAGTCATTTAACTTTGAACTACAGAGAAGTTTATTTTATTTTCCTTTTCTGTCTCTTATTTTTTTATTCACATGCCATTATTACTAATTTTCTTGGCAATGTGCCACAATTCTTGTGAAAAATTCAAGATCAAGGAAATCTTGAAAATGCAAAAAGGCAAACGTGTGAAGTTTGTAGAATTTTCTGTCTTTCAGTCCTGTTGCTAATACCTCCAGGGCATTTGTTAACTCAGATGTATGAAAATGGAGAAATATAGGATGGTTGAGTAATTATTTCCTACTTCATCCCTCCCATATACTTGGTTTTCTTTAGAGAACCATCCCTGAGGACCTGCATTAAAACAATTCATTTTATTTTGTAGAAATCAATGAAAGCCAAGCCCAGGCATTGGAGAAAGGAGACACCCACATGAAATAGTTCATATGTTTTGGAACAGTGGTTGAGCAAGGAAAAAACCTCAGAATTGTTTGACATAGCCCTCTGATCTCGGATGAGGAATATGAGGTCATGCTGATTAGAAACGGGGTCCCAGGAAGTTAGCTGAGACCCCAGATTCAAATCCAAGAGTGAGAATGATGAAAAATTATTGAGCACATCTGAGATTAAATCTTGCCCCCCACCAGTATTTTACTGTTTGACTCCTGCAATAAATCAGTGTCCTTTACCCTAGCAATAGGTAAAAGCATTGATGAAGAGATGATTTTTGAAAATGTATCACACTGTAGAATAATCACAGTTCTTGGCACAGAGAAGGGACTAAACTATTTTCATTTTTATCTTACTATATTTATCAGCTTGTATGGCGGATTAACAAAAAGCATATAACTTACTGACACTGTCCTTCTAGGGTTAACAGTGGTTGGGGCAATAAGATGTAGGCAGTTTAAACAACGAAGGAAGGAAAATTAGGCATCACAGACAAGCAGAGAAATAGACAATCTGTTACTAAAAACCAAAAGAATGAGTGCAAATAGAGGGGAGAGAAAGAACGCTGTCAGAAAGCCTTGCCGATGAGGAGAGATTGAGTCATGTGGTAAAGTGACTGGAGAAGAGCAGGGCATTCTTTGTAGACCCTGTGTTTTGCATGTCAGGTTTTGAAAGACAGGGAGATGATGGCATCATCTCCATCTCTAGGGCTGATAGGCACTGGTTCCCTCCCAATTGTGGCCTGTCTTCACTAGCCTCTACCTAAGCGCATTCATGCTAGCCTTGGAGGAAAAGTGGGGCAGAAGGTGATGAGATTAGCTGAGAAATAACTTTGGAAATGTAAATAGTGCAATTTCAGGGTGAATGGGTTTTACCTACAAGACAAGTTTATGATGACAAATAATGGATGAATGATGATGGGTGGTGCTCTCTGTCTCATACTTTGTAATTTCCAGTGACTTTCATATCCATGGTATAACTTTTTCTCTCTTTACTTCTATAAGTGGGCAGAGCAGCTAATTTATCTCACAGATTTTGTTACTGAGGTTATGAAGAATGTCACTCTGCTACTTGGTTAAGATCACACAGAAGTGACAAGTTCAGCAAGAAAACCCCAAAACTGACTTTCAAAGCATTAACTGACTAGTGTATATCTGATATCTCCCCAAAGTAAGGGCATCTCCCCCTTTGGGGGACAAAAATGAACATCAATCACCCAGTCTTAATTTTTGGTACTATTTTTCAGTCAAAGGAACAAGGGCCACTTGGAGAAATGGCTGATGTCAAGACTTAAGTGGAAACTATATAAGATAAGCCTGGGGTATTTTATTGGGCTGGGAAGGTTTTGTTTTTGTTTAGATAGAAAAGCCACAGAGGTGGAATATATCAAAAGGAATTCAAGAGCTAACAGAGAATTCTCAGTGTTCAAAGCTGGGACAATTTGACACAATAAACCAAATAGTTTTAGATTAGAATACAAAGCACAAAACAAATATCTATGCATCCATGTTGCTATAAATAGATGGAGAAAATAGGCACATTCTCTATGTATAAATATTCCATATAATTTGCACATGAATTCCACCTTCAAAGAAGTGGGCATAACTTCCCTTTAGAGTGTGGACTATATACCATGAACTTTTTCCAAAAGTGCCAGGTATGCCAGGGGTTGGAAGGAGTGTGGAGTAAATTTACTGTGGAGAAACCTGAAAAAAAATTTCAGCCAGATGGTTAAAATCATCACCAATAAGTGACGTTGATAGCTATACCCCTATGTGATGTGATTGGAATGGCATTTCACCCTGTGATCTTCTATTCCCAAATTCATTACCCTCATCTAACCCTAATCATGAAAAATATGCAGCCAACTCCCAGTTAAGGGGCATTCTACAAAATACCCTGCGGTACTCTCCAAAGCTATCAGTGTCATCAAGAACAAGAAAAACCTAAGAACCGGAGAGAACCAAAGAAATCTCAGGAGACAAAAAGATGAAATTTAATAGGCTCTTCTGCATGGAGTCCTGGACCAGTAAAGGAATTTGGATAGATTCTAAATTCTAATTAATAGTAACACATTAACAGAGTTTGTTGATTTTAATAAATAGGACATATTAATATGTTATTGACAACCGGGGAAACTTGGTTGGGATACATGAGAATTAGTGTGGGCATTTTATTTCTGTAAATCTAAAACTATTCTAAATTAAATTATTTGTTAAAAATAAAAACATACTGATAATAAAATGTTAACATCTGACTGCAAAACTGAGGCAATCAGAGGGAGAGGATGATGGGACAGGAGAGGGGCAAGAAGGGGACCCAGTGGTACATGGTAGACGATTGCTGGGGCGCAAGAGGTTGGCTTGGGGAGTAAAATGATAATGTGTGTAGAGGTTTGAGCCTATACTCTCTGTGGCAGATATGGGTGTGACCTTACTCTATCCCAATAAACATAATTTGGAGAAAACAACCCAAAAGGTGCTATCCCTTCTGTAAAGATGCAATTCCAGGCACAGTATTTAATCACACTAGACTCATTTCTTCTTTACAGATGATAATTTCACTCTTCTATCATTATTCTGAGAGTTGTAGGCTGTTTTTTTTTTTTTAAACTCTTAACTTCCCTGCACATTCCTCAATATGTGGTCATATAAGCTCCACATGTGCATTTTATAAAGAGCTGTTCTTCACCACAGTTACTCAGAATCCAGGGTTGACCAAGCAGGACTGGAAAATAGCATTTTGAACATGCGTTCTAGGTGATTCTTATACCCACTAATATGAAAAATCCTTTGCACTTTGCCATAGTTCTTTCTTAAAGTAAATTATGGTAGCTCTGTACTTACCAAGTTTGTCTTTGTGCTCAGGTATGGTTTTGAGTTATGTGCACATACATGGAGACTCCAGCCCCAGAACTTCATAGATGGGAGGAATAGGTCAAAATAGTCTACCTTTTGTGTCTCGGTTTCCTTATCTGTTAAGTAGGAAAGGTATACTTAGTTCGGATATTTATAAGGTCTTTGAAAAGATGCATGTGATATTATTTAGCACATTACTCTGCATGCACTAAGTACTGCATTTAGGGTGAAGCATGACTAGCCTGGAATGATATTAATTGGGATTAAACTAATGAGTTTGCACATAACCTAAATTATTCTGCATTGGCAGTAATGATTCCTATCCTCTGGAGCAGGCCTCTCAGTCTCCTGCAGTGACTTCTTTCTGTATTTTTATGGGTTCCAGAAGGCAGGCCATAAATGAATTGGCTTGCTGAGCACTGTTGTGTGACAGGCCTGTCCGCTGCACTTCTCCCCTATCCACAAGTAGCCATGATCTCCTGCCAGGCACCCCTCCTCCTTGGCTAGGTGCCTGCTGTGGCCATGGAGCTCCAGGGCCTCTCCAGAGTTGCAGAACACTATCCAGTAGCAGGGTCTCTTCCTTACTGTCAAACCTGATCATACTGCCTATGCCTCTTGTTTCACAGAGCCCTTCAATATAATAATTCATTTAATAGGGTCTATAATTTTTCTCACCATATGACTCAGATTCAGTTGAAGGGCACATTTGACAGATGCCACATGCCTTATTTCCCTGTAGATTTAGACTTTCTGTCTCCATCTCTGAGGGAACTTCTTTAAGCAGTATTTAAAACTTCCATATAAATGAACTACTGTCAAGAGATGTCTAGATTTTTGGATTCATACACTGTAGTCTCCTTGAGTTTGGTATATGCATAGACATGCATACATGCAGAATACATAATACACACAGGTATAAGCCAAAAGTAAAATAGGAACATCAATATTTATGGGACTGTGGGGCATAAACTGATATGGCAGATACTGTTTATGGCATTTTTCTTACTTCTTTTCGTATTATAGGGATATTTTTCATTCTATTCAGCAGTAGGCCATCTCAGAGACTCCCAAATTCCCTTTTAGCTCAGAGTGGCCCTGTGATACAATTCCACAAATGGCTTCGTGTCTGTTACCTCTTTGATATTTAAGATAAGTGTACACCCCTGACCTGAGAACCACTCACTTCCTCTTTGTTGCTGTTTCTATCTGGAAAATAGAAGCGAGACCTGAAGTTGGAATCATCATCTTGCATTTCATGACCTGTTGGCATGAGTAGAAACTTGAGTCTGGGACAAGCTTCCTAGCAGCTCCCGTGTCAGCGCTGTTCCCTTTCAGACTTCCTCTAAATCTGAGGGATTATACTTCTCCTTGGTATTAAACCACTGCACTCAGTTCTAACTACTGTGTCTCCCCATAAGAACTTATTTACCCCTAACCCTGAAACAGCAAGGGAGGGGCCAGTATTATGCCCTTTTTATAGGTGGTAAAAGTGAGACACCAAGAAGTTAGCCACTTCCCCCACTGTCAATTATAGACCTATGATTCAAGTCCCGCTTTCAAAACACATGTTCTCAAATCTGTGCTGTAATTTCTAGATAATAGGTGTTATTGTTATTATATTATTGCTGTTATTTTTATGATAGTAGCTTCTCTTCAAATGTGTGATATTTTCTTATGAGCCATTTATTATTTAGACACTTTTAGATTATTGAGTATCTAAATAAAAACTCAATTTTCTGTTAATTGTTTTCAAATGTCACAGTTTTCACTAACAAGTTAAAAGACAGCTTCATGCACTTTAATTTCCTCTGAGAAGAAAGCCACTGCCACCATATAAAAGACTAACATTCCCACCACGGCTTTGGAATGCTAATGCCATACCTTTACCACCAGACTAAGCTCTGTAATTCACATGTGTGCTGTAATTTCTCTCCCATTGTAGTGCAAGAGAATTTCACATAGTTTTGATATATTGTGTAAATTAAGCCAACAAAGTGCTGTGCTATATCTTCATTAAAATAGGAGACAATAATAATGCTACCGTGGTCTTGCAGTATTTGAGTTATGAACATTCAATAGCATCTCCCTACTTGTGCTAAGTTGGCATTTGTGAACAGCATATAATCAATTAATCAATAACCCAGTTTTCTGTTAAAGAGATGCTGCATCATTTAAAAAAATTCAGGATCCATTGTATGATTTTATGAAAAGAACAATGTCAGCAAGGGAATTTGCTTAAAATCATTGAAAGCCTTTATTCGGAATTGATTTTGCTTAACTAAGCCAAAAGTGAAATTGGATATGAATGTTCAATTTCTGAACCATTGTATTATTTTGCAACTGCTAGAAAAGAAAGCACCAATTTGGGATTGCTAGTAAGAATGTATTGTTTTTACTCATGATTAGATATGGGTAAGTGGATTCAGCTATGAAATGAACAGTGAAAGTTGACTAATTGTAAAACTTAAAAATTTAAAACTCCCTGATATTGTCCTATTTCTTAAACATTTTGAAAAGTATACAGTCACCTAATTTCTTATATAAGGTCACAGAGCACGAAGTGTTGCTATAAAATGATAGAGCTGAGAGTTATGTAGCGAGAAAATATGGTCTCAAACATTTCAATGTATATTTGTATTCTCATCTTTATTATGCCTCCTCAAAAAGAAATGTATGCTTATTATGAGACTTCAAATATTATGGATATGTATATGCTAGAGAAGGAAACTTCCCATAATTCCATCCCTCCTGGATAAATCACTGTTTATTGATTTTGCTTTTCTTTTCTGGTTTCTTTTTCTTCCACCTACACTTTCACTAGTGAAACTTAGAGAAGGCTATTTTTATTTTTGCATTACCTTAATATATTAAGGTTTAGAAACATCAAATATTAGTAATGGGTTAATTTTTATAGGATTAATATTTATAAGAAAACAACCAAGGCAATTTACCAAATGAACAAAACTCTCAAACATTAGCTTTATCATTTAAAAGGAAAAGACATGATTGATATAAACATCATCTTCTCAAAACAGATCACCTTCCAAGAGAGAGCAGCGCCAAATATGGCTATCTTCTTCTTCATTTTGTGTAGAGAAGAGTCAGCTCAAGGTCTCATAAATGCCCAGCTGTACTCTAGAACCTTGATTTTCAAAGTTTGCCCTGTGGACCATCTGCATTAACATCACATGGAAATTTGTTAACAATGCAGAAATTCAGATTTCAATCTCAGATCTGTTGATACAGAAGGGGCATTTTAACAAGATAATGTGCATGCAAGTCAAAGTTTGAAGAAACCTTGTTCTAGTAGTTTTCCTGCTGTGTTCTCACCATATTCTAAGAGTGACATTGCTCATGAATTAACAAAATTGATAGAGAAGCACCTCATTTTTTTATGTAACTCTGGATCTGCTCTAAAGGGTTGAGTGTTGTGTTCATGAAATAGTATCAAGGTCAGACTAACTGTCCAAGGACTGATCTGCATCCCTCCTGTGTTTCTCAGCTGATATGCCAAGGCACTCAACTTCACATTGGTTTGAAAAATTCTAATTCCTATTTCATAAATGTTACTAATCATTTACAGCTTGCGAATACACTTAAAGGCTCTCCCCATATGAAACCATTAGCTGTGTGATATAATAGACCAAAAATAATAATTTCTTTATTCCAGTACTTCAGTGCTGGCTGCTGCTGCTTGTACTGATGTTGATGATGATGATGATGATGATGATGATGATGATGTAATAGTGTGGAAAACATTAAAGAAATGATTGGTGCTCTTCTTTTAGAATGCCAGTATAAATAGATATAGGTTGGCTTTTTTATGCTATTATAACCTCAGTGTGTTAAGGTTAACATTTTATCAGTTCCCTGTGGGTAGGTTAAACAAAGACCTTCCTAGTTTTCTTCTTATTTTCTCTGATGACTACAGCATCACTGAATCTTTATTCTCTAATTATTCTCAGATTTAAAAAAAATCAAAGAGATTTCTTCTGTTATCATACAGGCATTATCTGTCCACTGTCATCTTAACTTTATTTTGTTAGAAACCAGCATTCAAGGAGCCAATGTGAATTTAACTGAAAATATCAGATCTAAATATTATTAGAGGGTGGAGAGGTGATGAGAAAAATGTGGAGAGATGTACAAATAACTTATTTGATTGAATTTATTAGATTATGAACATGTGCTCCTTATCCAAACTCCTTTTCCTTTTGTGATCGCTAAACTACCATTGCTAGCTGTACACAAATAGATTAGAAGAGTACAGATGTAGTCTGGAGCATTATACATATATTATGAATGTATAATTCATACAGACATATAGTCTGGAGCATTATACATGAATGATGGATCATCTGATGCAGGAGAAATATGGTTTTTAATTGGAACTTAATATTTTTACATCTTAGGTCATCTTAAGTCTTTTAATTGTGGCAAAATCTATAGGAAATATCAGGTTACCAAAACTTTGCCTTTGGATGTTGCAGAAATATGGAGAAACTAGGGAAATCATGTCTCATTTTCTTTTCTTCTTCTTCTTCTTTTTTTTTTTTAGAGACTGGGGCTTGCTATATTGTCCGGGATAGTCCTGAACCCACAGACACAAGTGATCCCTAGCTGCAGCCCTCAGCTACCTGGGATTACAGGTGTGCACCACCATGCCCAGTTAATTTTTTGAGACTAGATCTCACTATGTTGCCCAGGGTAGTCTCGAACCAGTGGACTCAAGTGATTCCTAGCCTCTGCCTCCCAAGTAGCTGGGACTAGAGGCATTCGCCACAGTAACCAGCCCTCATATCTCATTTTCTATCATGCCATTAGCTTGATCTATAGGGATGCTAAATATGGAGGTGTGAAACTAGAAGCACTGAATTTTCTTTTAAATGAACTAAAGATCGAACTTCTTATATATGATTAATTTAGGAGTGTTTTTCATGGACTTGTCTGCCTTTAAAAGTTTCAGACCTTGGATTTTCTACATTTGAGATGTGTGGTTTGACTAATCTGTGGCAGCATTGCTTTCTTCCCAGGAACAGTGTAATTAAACTCTTGATTGAATGAAGAAACATGCCCTTGGCTGTGTATGGCATTTTGATATTGAAAGCCTTCTTCAAGCTAAAGCTAATCTGTTTCAGGATGAAAAGGTCAAGTTACATCTCGAAAAGCTGGAACTGTTAGACCAGCATCTGTGTTCTCTCTGCAGGGGTGGCAGTCCCATTTGTACAGACCTGGCCCTCCCAAGACTGAGCGAAGAATGGTTATTAGTTATGTTAACTCCATTTATTCAATCATTTCTGCTTTCCACAGATCTTCATTTGATGGCTGCTTCCAACGAGGTGCTATAAAGTCATTGACCTTGATGTTTGTTTGATTTCTTTCTTGATTTAATGCCAAGATCACACATAGCACAGCTCTCTGCTCCTTAATTCCAAACATTGGTTACTTATATGATTGAAAACATGTTCAGGGTCAAGGACATGAACTACCCAATTTACATAATTCCATAATTTACATAAGTTTTACATAAGTTCCTAGGGGTAGGGCAAAGAGAGGACATTTGATTTCTGTAGTGGTTTTTATACTTTAGTGCAACTTTAACTTTTTTTCTTAGTTTCTAAAATCTATATTTGAATTTATGTTTTGGGTGCTGTGTTAGCCTCTCAAACCAAGATAATCAGAGGAGCCTAATAGGAAAATTGAATACTGGAATAGTGCCAGTAATGCTGCTGAAGTAAGACTGAATCTTTCCTTCTGATCCTTGATATAGTGAGGTTGGGCGGTGGGCACAGAGTCAAGCCAAGCTTCTCATTGTTCTTTTAGCCCCTACATTAAGAGCATTTACTTACTTAGACTGGTTTTTATAGATACTCTTCTAGGGATTTATTTTGCTGGTTTATGGTCTAATCGAAGACTTAGAGCTCATCATGAAGACCAGGTTCAGCTCAGACTAATTAATGGAATTATGGAATCGATTGGTTCTGTTCCTATTTCTAGGACTCATTTTTGAAATGAGAGCATAGAAATGGCAATGAGGTTCACAAGATCACCCTTTAAAGGCCTTTATTTCTCCTTTTGCTCCTGTTACACAGTCAATAGCAACACAGTGTACTTCCTTTCTTTGAAAAGTTCTTGGAAATCATCTATTGGATATAGTAACTCCCTTGCCCATTTCTTCAATTTTTTGTCTTCTTTGACTCAGAAGAGATATTTGTCAGGCAAAGATGCAATTTTCAGGAACTTTAAGAACCAGGGCATTTGATAGCCCTGAAAAGCATAGGGGAAAAAACAAGAAACTTAGATTCTACTTTTAAATGAAACAAATTCTTTAAACCCGTTTTTAACAAAATACCAGTGAGGCTGCTTGGCTTATTAGAATACTAATCCATTTATTCTTCGGTTAGTAAATATTTGCTGCCAGGGCTTCTGTGTGCTGCCTCTCTTCCAGTCTAATAGGCCAGTGCTGATGCTAATCAGCTCCCAAAAGCCTACCTTTTCAGATATCAACATCATTCCCACTCACCCAGCCTAACCTCCTATCTTTGTAAGGGCATGGTAAGGTTAGGTATACCCTCTATAGCTTTTGGGTCATCTTGCCATCCTCCAACTAGTCTACCCAGCGTAGATGTCCCATATACTGGCCACCAATGACCGGGTTCCTACTTTGCTTTTCTGGGTCCCTGAAGATGTGACACTTGAGCAGGCTGATAGCCTCTGAGTGACTCTCAGAATGTCAGTGTAAATGATGGTCAAGACTGGGAGAAAGTGAGGTGAGCTAACGGACAGACTGAGTCTCTGAAATAGTGAATGTTAATTTTTAAATAGCTTTGTGTCTCTCTTTTCTGTGGAGTAAACACTGACTGGTGACCTGAAGGGGTGTCATAGAATACATTGCAAAAGATGTAGTGTTTATTTCTATGATTTCTGTAGTGATTTTTCACACTGTTACTCTTTTTATCTTATTTAGCAAGTAATTGTATTTAATGAATCTTTAATATATATATAAAATATTTGAATATATATTAAAATTAAAAATATAAATGACTCATTAAATAATATAGAAAATAACAGCCAAGGCTTATATGTATGTGTGTATATATACATATATAGTAATAGTTAAGTATCATTGCGTATACTTATATAACTTTAAGAAAATCACAGTGCATTATAAACACAACTCAAGATTTATAAGAGTTGAGTGGGAATTTGGGAGTGAACTAGTTTCAACTACTTCATCTTCATGGTCAAGTCATAATGCCCCTTATATTTTTCTCAAAGTTCTTGTAACTTCTTCTTTGCTAATTTCAGTGACAGAGACTGACAGTCTTATAAATCTCTTTCCACTTTCAAATTGTTAATTATACTCTGAAGCTCTGTTTTACATTTCATGTAATATTGTTCTGTCTGAAACCCAAGGATACCAGTCTGTCTTTCATAACATACAAGAAGAAGAAAGGGCAATGCTAGGTCAAACATGCAGGCGGTCAAACATGCAGGGAGATGCTAACAGAGCCGAGGTGAAGACTGGAGGCATTGCTGGGCATTCATCCTTGATCATGTGTTTTGTGGGTGATCCTTTTAACCTATTGCTTTTTCTTACTTTTTGTATTAACTTGCATTAGAGGACTTAAGCCATTTAGTACAAATTGGTAAACCTTAGAGATATTGAAAATCAGTAGACAGCATATTTACCAGTCCCAAGCTTTTTCAGCTAGATGCATTAAATCCTAGGAATTAAAAATAGGAGGACATGTTTGAAAAGATGTAGATTTGGAAATATATACATATTAATTTACTATCATAAATTATGTTTGAATGTGTTACTTCCTACTCTCTGGTCTTGTGTCCTGGGCATAGTGATTGACCATAAGGTGGTTTACTTCATTGTTTACAGTAACTGATAAACTCATTGAGTATTGACATAAGGGGGAATATAGTAATGGGCAATTAACAAGTTCACTGATTACCATTTAGTGAAGAAGTAAACAAGTAATATATTACTGTTTATTAAATTAAGTGAAATTTAATTAAAATATAATTAAAGTCATGCCAATATATTTGAAAAGATATTATTTTATATCTTAAAACATCCAGGGATGGAAATTTGGGCAGTACAAAGGTTCAGTGAGAGTACAGCCTAAAATAGTCCTATGAATTCCAAATGCTGAGTGGGATTTATTGCCTGGGGCATTAGGGGAAGCATGATGTGAAGAAATGATTACTGAGAACAGTATGCAGGAAGGAGAGTGATGTAGCGGGTGATTCCAAGTTGGTCAACTGTGTTCTCTTTCTCTTTTGTAGTCAGATACTTGGTTAAAAAAATACTCATTTTTCAAGTTGCAAAACAATGTTCGATGTTCTTGATCAAGCTCATCCCGTTTCTTCTTTAAAAGGTCAGAAAGTTAATAGTTTAGGTTTTGAGACTACACATTGTAGCAACTACTCTACTCTGTCATAGTAGCATAACAATAGCCAGAAAGAGTGTGGAAATGAATGAGCATGCTTTTGTTCTAAGCAAACATTCCTAATAAAAATAGTCCAAATTAGCTTGTGGGTATAGTTTTCCACCTCCTGTTTTAGATTATCAACATTGATGTAACTCTGTCTATGGAATTTGTGATACCATTCTTTTGAAATGCTCTACGTAGAATATAACGTCTTAAAAATCTATGCATTGCTTGAATCTTTACATTTTCACACTGTGATGTCACATTTGTGACTGCATAGAATAGAGGGGAAACACTTGGATCTGTGATTAGTATGCTATTTGGAGTGATGATTTCCTTCCGACTAAACTTCTATGTTTAAAATATTAGCAGTAATATTATTTATACAGTAATGAGATCTCCTCCTCAGAAGGAACCGAGAAGACAGGAAGCAGTTTTATCTTCTGTGAAGGCTTAGTTCATAGTGCTGTAGCTGTGTTGGCTGTTACTTGGTTGTCTGTTGCTTGCTTGACTGAGCAGAGCCAATCTTCTTTCTTTCCTGGCTCAGTATGGATGATGGTGGCATGTGCTTCTTGTTCTGACTCAGCCAATTCAAGGCCTAAATCTGGCTACATTTCCCAGTTAACCCAGTACCCTTCTAATGAACATTGCTCGGGTAGAGAGAACCTGAAGAGATTCTTTGAATCAAAACCAGTAGGAAGTTGGCACTGAGGGAAAGAATAAAACATGGTTGTACATAGAAAACTCTGTTGTTGTCTTAGTGTACAGTGGGAATTATAGACACTGCTCCTGTCAAGAGGCCCCTCTGTGCTGCTTTGACTCACAGAGTTATTGATCAGTCAGGCTTTGTTCCTGCCTCCCTTTTCTTTGGAGGGTTATTCCAGTCCAGATGGTGGACATCTGTGAACTCACTAACAAGCAGGCAGGCGGTAGTGGTGATGGGAATTTTGCAGTTTCCAGACCTTTTTACTCAGAAACACCCTACTATTTGAAATGGTTAAATCTCCTCTCAGTGGAAACAGAGGGAACGTTTCTGATGACTTATGGTACTTCCCATTCTGTAGCTGTATATATGCATATGCATACACCTGGGAGTGTCTGCATGTATGTACCTTGATGTAGCAGTCATCATATGTGATGTATTTTATTTCTCAAATCAATTTTTACTGTTTTGAATTATTTATCTCTATTGCTTTGTTCGTTGTGGACATGCCCTTAATACTGTGGGATCTATTTTTCTTCATGTTTCCCATTTGAATTGTTTAGTAATTGTTTTGGGGTCTGGGACCATTTGGGATAGATGGATGGGGGCAATAAAGCAAATTAATTTCTTAATCTTACAACAGGTCCTTCTCTGCTCTGAATACTATTTTCCCTACCCTGAGAAAAATCTCTATTTCTCAGTCTGTATCCTTGGTGCTTTCTGTGTCTTCCAGTAGAAAAAGCGGCCCTGCCACACTCATCGCCTCACAGAGGAAGTTCTGAGGAAGTGTTCAGTTATCAAGTTATCCTTAGAGGCAGGTGATCACTTGCTGGTGTTAGTGAGAGATATATCCCCAGAATTTTGGGATATGATGATGGGTTGATGGGTTCACTTAAGAATTAGATCTTTTGAAAAGTGAGGAAGATCTTTTTTGGACAGCTTCTTATGTGTCTATTCTTTGAAGAGAGTGTAGAAAAGTAGAAAAAAGTCCTAATCTTGCTTCAATAGCCTGGTGCCCCCCCCATGTTTGTTTATGCTGTTAACCAGACTTGTAACTCACAAAAACATAATATCCTGTCTACACTGAAAGGGACTAATGAGATAATGTCTGGAAAATGCCCAGAAAAGTGAATAGCATCAGAAAATTATTATTAGTTGTTGTTATGACTCCCTGATATGGTGTGAAGGGTCCACTTCATACAGGGGAAATTCAGAGTGTGTTTCTACATGTTGGATTGAAATTGAGATGAGGAATGATAAGGCTTTGCCTTAAGATGACAGGGCTAGTCCTTGCAATTTTTTTATGTGAGAAACTAAGATGGAAGCTCTTGTCCCCTTAGGATGAACTGGGTGACACCAGTGGGAAGACTTCCTTCCCAGACCAAAAAAAAAAATAAAAAAATAAAAAAAATAAAAATAAAAAAATATATATATATATATCAGACACTTCCAATTCTGCTTAGCATATGATTGTATCTTTTCTCTCAGAAACCTGGCCTGCAATAATCTGGGAAAGGACATTTGAGTTTAAAATGGAGTGTCCAGTGTAGTGTGGAGAGTGCATGTGTGAAGGAGCATTGGGTACATTATCAAAGGTGAAGTTGATCCTGTGTGTTGTTTCCCTGATGTGACAACAATGGCTTCAAATACTTTGCCAGTGGAGAACACTGTGTTATGGGCATGTTTTCTGTCTTGCTGTATTTGCTACATGCTTGTTTTCTTTAATTGTCAGTGTTGAAAACATAAAGTGATGAAAACTAGATCTGAAATATCAGCTTGGCATTTATAACTTGAAGGTGATACTATTTTAAAGTTGGTCCTTATTCATGAGGCTTTACAAAATGAGTTCTTTATGACTACATATACCGCTGAAATCCAAATACTCTACCAGAGTGAATGTAGTTTTTATGATTATATATATATATATATATATATAGATATATATATATATATATCCATGCACAAAATGACTACATCTGTACAGTCTGAATGTGTTTGGGATAATAGGATGACAGGATGGTGGTCCTAATAAAGTATGACTTGGTTCATGTCAATTTCCTTGTTTTACTGCAAGATATAGAGATAATGCAAGAAAACACATGCTTCCAACACAGAATAGTTATAGTTAAGATTTCATCCAGAAATTAACTCAAAAAACAGTAACAAAATGAGTAATAGTTGATGGAAATCACTAGAGTACAGGAAATTAGTTGAATTGGTTGACCATTGTAAAAATTACTTGTGAGGGTAAGATGAATAAAAGATTACAAATTTTCAAATTTTTACTCCTAGACTGCTATTTGAAGACATTCCACTCAAAGAGATAATACATTAGCGTTGTTAGAGTTGGTGGAAACAGGAGTTCAGTTGCTAGTGGGACATTTTTCCTGAATGTGGACTCCAATATGAAGAAGACTATTCAGTCCATATGAAGAAGGCTATTGACCATTTCACACCGGAGATCAACTCCTCAGGGCATTGGAGGAGATATGGCATGTAGGAAGGACCAAAAATATGATGACATATTTTTCATCTTTATTAGACTATGCCCCCTTGAAAGAAACATTTAACTTATTTCTCTTTGTCCCCGACAATTAGAACAGGATCTAGATGCTAAACAATTTGTACATGTTTGCTTACATGAATGAGAATCAGCGTGATGTCAAAATAAATATAGTGCTTCTGCCACTAGACCAAAGGTATTCAAAAGTGCTACTTAACTTGTGAAACTTCTATTAAATACTTCAGAAGTAATTTATATTTTATGAAGTATATTTAAATGAGGAAGAACCACAGATACTTCCTAAAATATATTCTAATTAAAAAAACAAGCTTAATTAGTTAATGGTTGCTAAGAGCTTTGAAGAAGAAAAGTGCTCTTTAATTGTTAACTATTTCAATCCTGTTTGCCCTATATCATGCTCTTACATTCTTGCCATTGTTTAGCAGTCCTGGGAAGTTGGTTTCCTAACTTGAAGTTCTCCCTCCCTGCTTTTCTCTCTGGTAGTGCATAGAATGTATGGATTTTATTAATTTTGAAGTCATGGGAAAGTAGGATTGTTCTGAAATGCATTTGAATGAATTTAACAGATTGCTTTGCTTTGTACTTGATTCTAGTTGTCTGTATTATGATCCTGGTGGAGTTTCATAGTCCAGGGACTAATAATCCCTTAGCAATAGCAACCTTGTCCTCAACCTAGGGGTACCCCAGGCCAGCCTTTGATGGTAAAGTAAGTCAAGCTGCAGAATAAGTCGGTGCTTACCTGGAAAGCTCTTAATTGGACAGCTTTATTCTCTCATCATACTCTCCTTCTGATTGTCTGCTAACTTGGGGAATGTCCTCATTTTATGAAATTGAATGAAAAGATGGAAAACTTAGGAAATGTCTCATGGAATTTTTCATACTCTCAGCCAGTAAGATATAATCAATCATTTTGCCTCTAACTAGTAAAAGGGGCAGCTGAATACATTTCTGACTGAGCCTTCATACTATCACATAAAAGTAAGCTGCGGTACCACTAGACTTTGCTTCTCCCTAGTGCTGAGGACACCCTCTGAAGATCAATGGTGCAATAGATAGTGCTACTCTGGGGCAGGGGACGAGAGCCTTCCTCGAGTCTGGGCATTGGCTCTTACTGGAGCAGTGTCCTAGTCTGACCCATTCCACAGGCCTCTCTAATGTGCTGAGAGCTGGGTGAGTGTCCTTTGGATCTTTGAAGTTGCTAGCAGTTGTAGTATTGTGGATCGATGCTATTTTATAGCAGTATACTAGGCAGTGGGGTAATCAGTGTTATATGGCCATGATTCAATATACACTTATGAATGTATAAAGATGTTTGCAGCAAACCTCTTTGACGTTTATTAATGCACATTGAGACATGATGAGTTTGTCTGATTTAGTTATGAAGAAATGTGTATAGATAGGAATGTTCTAATTTCATCATCCCCTCCCCATTCCAAGTTCTCGCCTCCTGGTTTAGACATCAAAGTGTTTTTACTGGGTGGAATCAGAGAAGCAGTGGGGTTGCACTGAATTCAATTTGTGCAGCCGAGGGCAGCTTTGAGATCACTTAGAGGAAGGAGTGACAGAGAGCTGAGATGATAAAAGGAGAGGCAACCATCGGAAACAATTTGTTTGTTTGGGAAACGCAGTACATTTTACTAAAAACCTGTACTTAGCACTATTATCATGTTAGGGATGCAGGAGACTCTATTCCCACATCATGTTTGATTGTGTTGACAACACACCTGTGGCTTATAATCAATGGCTCTGCTCTCTAGTGTGGAGGTTCACTTTTCAGAGAGAAAGACACAGAATTTTAAAAATGTAAACACAGTCAGAAGAAGAGTTTCCTGGGAGAACATAAGCAAATTCAGTATTAGCATCTGATACAGAAAGTGACTTGAACAGCTTGGCAACCCAGAATTTTTTTCCAAAATAATGTGCAATTTCTCCCCAACATCCCCCCCCCCCAATTTTGACCCTTAACAGAAATGAACTTTAGTTATGGTATAAAAGGATTCTGAATTGTGACATGTGGCTCAAGATTACACTTGCTGTTCCACTTTGGAGGGAATTTTTCCAAGTAAACAGAGCCCATAAATCAACAAGCCCCTGGTTGTCTATTACTAATAGTGTGGTGGAAGAATTAAGAGATGACTATATGTCACCTTATATGGACTTCATGGCAGCATTTTGGTCATAATTTTGACTGTTTTTCCTCTATCATGTACATATCTGCAATTAGGTTTTGCTTTATGATTCAAAACTTCTATTATTTTGTGCTTTTTAGCATAATGGGTCATGTTGATTTATCTTCTGACTAATGCTCTTTGTAAATCCTCTCCTTTATTCATAGCTTTTGCAGTGAAATGATGCTAAAACCCTAGCCACTCATTCCATCAGCACTCTTCTGTATCTCTTCAAACTGACTTCAGAATAAGAAACCAATCATTTATACACATTTGTTTGCATCACATTTCCTGATTTAGAGTTTACTGACTAGGATCCATGGAGAGTGAATGAATGCATGTTTCAAATGCATGTTTAATTTCTAGTAGGTTATTTGTTTTTGGGATTTGCTCCTTCTTCATATTATAAGCTAAACATTGTTCAACTTTGTTCTATAAACCCCAGGATAGCATATGAAGTTCAATTTCCTTTAGGAATAGAATAAATAATTTTGACATATTTACTGGAATAAGTATAAACTCAGTGTATGTTCTCTTACCTTAATACAATATTACTAATGATAGTAGCACACACAAGAGAGAAATGCATAATAATGTTGAGATTAATCTTTGAAATCAAGGAAAGGAAATAATTTGCCTGTAGTATAAGAAAACACACACACACACACACAAAGTGGAAATCATGTTGCATCAGCCTTGAGCTAGCCTTAATAACTGCCTTGATTAAACTGTTTAAAATTCCCTGGGCCCTGTATTCTTACATCTCATGCCTTGGAATGCACCAGAAAAATGAATGCACAAAACATTTTATTTACTATGGCATTAATTTCACACAGCCTGTGGGCAGGTTTATATGAGAGAAGAAAAGGTGAGAAGCTGAGATACATCTGTTGTACATGTTTTTTTCTCCCTTTGTATTGATTTATCTGCCACAGTATACTTACATTGTCTAAATTTCATGGTCTTCCAGGAATTACCAATCTATACAAGGCTGAAAGTTGCTAAAAGGCAACCTTAAGGTTTTTCACTCTTCTGAGTCTCCTTTTCGGTGTGTGGTTGCCTTTGGATAGAGGCATATGTTAGATTTGAGTAAAAATACATGCTGATTTTTAGCTCTGTATTGGCCTGTGCATAGGCGAAGTAGTATATGTAAGTGGTGGTAGAATGGTGATTGTTTTCTCTGGTATCTAAGACAATCAAGAGGAGAACAAATGAGCAAACTTGTAACAAAAGAAAACAAAACTCACATGTTAAGGATTTGCCCAAGGTTAATGGTATTAGCAAACTAAATCTACTCTGTAATTTTTTTTATTAATAATATATGAAAATAGTGAAATGCTAGTCTTGGTTTAGCTCTTTTGAGACAATACCAGTCATATCATCCAATTAATCATTATCATTCAGTATAAAACTTTGAATAACTTACAGAATGAGATTGTAAGAACAAACTTTTGCTTCTTGAAGAAAATAGTGGGGAAGTCCTATACGTTTGCTTGCTAATCTCTTCCTTCTTTAGAATATAATTTGAAGAACTTTTGGCAGAGATATTGTCTCCCAGTTTAAATGGAATTATGGTGGTCCATCCTTTATGACCCCAGTCATTTTTGGGGTGGGCATGCAAAATGATCTGGTAGCTAAAGCCAATTTACTTATGAGGCAACTGAGATATTCTGAATGATATCCTAAATGATACTGGGCATCAGATCAGATCCAAACAACCTGGAAAAACTTTTGGAGGTCAGGGTGAATGGGATGTTAAATGGGTGGAACTAATGATGAAGGTGATTAGGGCGATAGAATTTTAGAGAATAAAATGTAACTTTCCTAGAACTTTAGAAACATTAATGTGAAAAAAGCTTCATTTTTCAGTCTAGAGGATGTAGATTCTGGACTACACTAGGTCTTTGTCTGTCATTTAGGGCCTTTCCCTCTAGAGTTTCTGTTCCTTCATCGGAGGGAGAAGACATAGATGAAATGGTCACCAGGTGCTATATAAAACATAACTCTGAATTGTAAGTTATACTCTAGTGCTTTATTATTTCAGTTTTATTTTCACTCAGAAAGCACATTCTAACCCTCAACTGGGAGAGCGTTTGCTATAATGGCATGTCATAGAGACTCCAGTTAAAAGATACAGAAGTCATCTTGTGCTACTTAATATGAATATATGAAATTATCCTGATCATCAAGCCTTTGCACTACCTGGTATGTTCCAGTGGGGAAGATGGTTATTAGTCCATTTATGTCCCAAGATTTCCAATATATGGTGAAGTATTGATGGGAGGGATTTCAATTCCTCAAAAAAAGCAAGACAATCCTTTTTGCATGTGTGTGTATGCATAGGTGAGTACACTGACAACCTTGTTGGCAGAGAGAAAATGCTGTGTTTGAAATAAACTAAAATATTTTCATTCCCCTAACATTGCCAACAGTTGTTGATAAGCCTTTGCCTGTTCCCCAAGGTATGGTTCCCTTTTCACATCTTTTTATCTAGTCATTCATTCATTTATTGGCTTTCTCTGCAACCATTTAGTGAATATCTACTATGATACCATTCAGATATGTTACATATATTATCATTAATTATATATCTTGCTGTCTTCTCAGAACTTAGCAAATACCTGAAATAGATGCATGCTTTGTAACAAACAGTTGTTAGAGTAATTTAAGTAGTGTTGATTGCATACAGACATGCAAATATATAAAAATTGAGAGTGTGTGGGGAAAAGGGAGAGTGTGACACATATAAAGCTAATGTAAAGCCATTCAGACAATGCCTGGGGTATTCTTGAGCTTAGATGAGACCAGGGTAGCAACATTAGCTGTCCCTGACAACCTCCCATTGTTCCCTTTTGCAGGTGTCATTAATGGAAGACAATCTCTTTCTTTAGGCATAAAATCCTATTGAGAAAAGAGCTGGCTGTTACAGCAATGCTTTTTCACTGAGCAATTTTATGTAAGGACATTTTATAAACTAGTGCTTAACTTGAGCTTTTTCCCCCTCTAATTGGTCTAAATGTGAAATTAAATTAGCTGCTGATGAATAGTTCCTGTGCTGTTAAAATTATGATTTTTCTAGAAGAGAAAAACCAGCATACATTACTATCTTGAGTATTTTCCATTGAAAATTTTAATGGTTCACTTAGAGATATGCCCATTTTGTCCTTTCTTAATGTGACAAGTAAAGTGCACATCAGCCTGTGATAAGAGTTGTTTATTTATGTAGCTTCCACAGGTTAACATGCCCTTAAGTAATTTTTATTGTGAATTTCTAGGAGTGACCATTGGTAAGCTCTTGAAAAAGCAAGAGCAACACTGGTGATTCATCCTCTGCCATTTAGATCTCCTTATCTTTTATCTTAGACCCAGGGGACTAGATTCAACCATTCACCTTCCTTTAAACAGTAAAAACAGAACCTTTGACACCCATTGTAACATTTATTCTTTTTTCTTGTAGCAACTGCAAAAACTAAAATACTGCCAAATATGTCAAACCCTTACCAGCAGCACAGCCGTTTCTTTATATTTTTGGTTATCTGAAATTTTGCAGGACTTGAGACCTAGAATTCTGGCATCTGCATTTTCATTAGGCTGTTTGGAAGCACGTTTCAAGAAACCATAATAAATGTCAATGTAATAGATTAACTGGAGACTACTGATGAATTCAGATGAGTAATGTAAGCTATTCATGCTTATTTAGGAAGGTGAATGTTCTTACTTATTTTAATAATTATACCACTGGAAAAAATCAGCTAAATTTAGTTAGAAATGGAGAATATCACAAAGCATAGATATTAGAGAAGATGATATGAAAAAAATTACGGAATTTCACATAGAGAGGTTTCAGAAAAATGAACTCATGTTATGACATAAAAGCTTCATTTTGCTTCAATTCAGTGAGTCTTTCTGTCAAATACCGACTGTGTACCTATATATTATCACATTGCACAAATCTATAAAATGAACTCTATATTTAAAAAATATATAAACTTGCTAATGAGGCAGGATGATAAACCTTGTAAACCATGAACTGAGTAGTGACTTTGAGGATGACATGGCTATATCTATGTACTGTTTTAACAAGAAATGTCACAGGATTTTTAAGATCTTTTCTCTTCAAAGAGGCAGATTTAATTTTCCCTTTCTTTCACTGGGATTTCTATATACACACTTACAGCACAGCTAAAATGTGTATGTATAAACTGGTTTACGTAGAGTAAAAATGTGAATAAATTTGCTTAAATTTTGTCACTAGGTATTGCATGGCTAGCCTTCTCTCTCAGATACCAGGGAATGTGATATTTCTTTAAATGTTTCTTATTCATGGAGTCTTTCCCCAAAAGCATTTTGAGGGAGCATCCATGGTTTAGTGAAAATTCAATTGTCATGGTGCAAGTTGAAACTATGACATCCAAAAGATGTAGTTTAAAATCCTGTCTGTACTGCTTATACTCTCTGTGGTCTTAATCTGGGGGCTTATTTAATATGGGGCTTCTACCCATTGAAGTATTCCACTAGTGAAAAATCCTTATGGCCAAGTATTTAATTTGTTCTGTTGTTCAACACTCTCATTTGGATATGCTGCCTTGCTTGTTATGATTGTTTTTTAACTCTAATTATTATTAAATGTAATGGCCCTTTAATTCATTTTCCTAGCTGCAGAGATTTCATTTAATATTTTGCGCATCAGTTAGTGGCAAAGGTCTTCATAATAATTTTATTACCTTTCTTTTACTACTTATGATGTAGGGAATGAACCATTAATGGAAGGCTGATGAATTTGTTTCTAACCCTCTTTCTGCTACTAGGTCTCTGGATAATCTTTGGATGGATGTTCTCGTCAATTTTTGCTGATTTCTTTAAATATAAAATGTGACGACTAGACTGGGGAGATGTTGAACATTCTGTTTGATCCAAAACTTAAGATTCCCTTTAACTTTGGATCATCATTCAAGCTGTGTCTCTCTCTCTCTCTCTCTCTCTCTCTCTCTTTTTCTCTCTCTCTTTCTCTGTGTGTGTGTGCATGTGTGGTAGTAGAAGTTGGGGTGTTGTACATTTAGGTGCTAATGAGAGATGGCATGTCATCATGAGGAGCAAGATTTTGCTAAGCAGGTCAGACATGGTTACAAGTCTGTGGATTCAGTGGACTGAGTGACTTTGCCTCTCTCTGCTTTAGTGTGTCTGCCTAGGATATGTAATTAAGCACAGCACCTTCCTTGTAGACTTGGGATTGCAATTGTTCATGCTGAGTATTTGGCATCGTGTTTGTCAAGTAGCAAGCAGACAGGTCATTATTTCTTCTGTTCCTAGAAGGAGAAAATTGGGGATAGAATGAGGAAGAAGGGTGCTAATACCGAAAGTTTGAAAAACGCAACAAATGAGTCTCCCTGGAAGTTCAATTTTCTTTTTTAATTTCCTGACTAACTTTGCAGAAACAGAATGGAAATGGATAGAGAAGTCTGAAGCAGCTTCAGAAATCTGCTTAGAAATCTGCCACTTTGCTTTTAAGTCATTGGAGAATCAAACCTCTATCTGAAACCCTTGTGTACCAGGACTCCCCAAAAGAAAATTCTCTCTGTTCTACATTTCATAATCTCTAACCCCATCCATCATTCCAGATGGGCAATTTAGCACTAGAACACTGGCTTTTGAGTTGCAATTACTAGATTTCTGTCTCTTTTGGTATCTTGGATGGACTCTGAAACTGGACTCTGAAACTGTAGACCACATTTGGACGTCAGTCTTCTTCCCCTGTGACTTGAGGCTGTTGAGCCATGTAGAACACATGCAACTTACAGAATCTGTTCCAAATGGAAAAGTGTGTGAACCTGTATATACATAGATTCTGCCACCCCATGTGTGTCATGGTTTTACATTTTATATCTCATCTGTTGTGGGGTCTGACCGTCCTGGCTTAGAAAGTCCACAGCAAAAGATAAATAGAAGACTTTGCTGTAGTAATATCTTTCAATTTGGATGAAACCATTGCAGTGTGTGCCAGATGTAAAGGAGTTGTTCTAAAAGCAAAATACCTGCCATTAGGGAACATATTCAGATCAATTTTTTTTCAAGAAGATATTCACAAAGAACAACTTGGCATTGTAACCTTTGCTAGCAGCTTGAATACAAGGTATTAATTAGACAAGGAAGAAGGGGGGGACTAATTATTTCTTAAGTGCAGTAATTAGTGTTGCTGAATTCATAAGTTTAAGAGCTTCATTAAGAAAAAATATCAAATCATGTTTGAAATGTGGTGATATCACTGTGAAATTATAAAATGCTTCTTGAAGACTGTACTTTGATCCTATGGTAATTGAGAAATTTCTGTTTTAGACAATTTGAGTTTATTTAAGGAGCAGGTGTTACTGAACTCGATGTAGCATTGTAGAAAGGATAAATTTTCAGGATCTAAGGAAGAAACTTGTTATGCTGAAATCAAACCTTATCAAGTAATGCACTATTTCTAAGGATAAAGTGTTTGGGCAGCTGAGTTATATATATTCCACTGGTACATGTATAAATTCAGCATCAGTGTAGTTCTGGTTACATAAATGGAACTCAAGAACTTGATGAGGCTATATCTGGGCTGCCCAGGCCCTTTTTGATCTGCCCAATAAAATCAAACTCCAATCCTGCCCTTGATATCACTCCAGGACCAGTTTCACCCCTTTGTCCAAGTACTGGGGGGATTTGTTTCTAGGTGGAAGTTTCTGGGTGCCAGTGGGAGATGGGGCAGTATTTGCATATTCTTAACCCTATTTTTCTTGGTTTTGAAGGTCTGCCTTATCTGGGCTTTATGTTTCTTGTCTCTTTACCACCCTTGCAAGCTCATCCTTTAGACTTCCTGCTTTTTATGTTAATTTTATTCTCATGTCTTGCGGACTAGATAGTTTGTGGAGATTTTCAAACAAAATGTTAAAAATGGTCAAAATTATACATTAAAAATATGCAGTAAGAATGCAGGGGCAGAATTGAAAAAGAAAGCATAATCCAATTAACAACTTTGGGGATAAAGCTGTTTCTGTAGCCCGTGTTCTTTTGGGTCCCATTAGGACCACTGGACCAGGATCTAAGGTGGATTCAGCCAATTTATCATAGCACTGCACTGCACACACTCATGCACACAGGCTTCTCTTAATAATACACAGGTGACACACTGCCTTCACTTTATCCCATAGATATTCATATTCAGAGATAAAGAATGAGTAGAAAATAAATGTATTTTTCTTTTCCTTTTGGTTCTTATAAGCTACACAGTCAGTCAATGAAAGAGATAAGTAAACACATAATGATTTAGGTGCTCTAATAAAATTATTTGCAAAACACTGAGAAAATCAGAATTCAGCTATGACTTTCAAACTTCTTTTGACTGTGCCCCACATATATTTGAAACAAAACTTTAGAAAACATTATTTAACAACATGTACTCACTGGTAATTTAAGTTCCATTCTTTGTTTATTTTGTAAATGCATGTTATTAAGTGGCACATTGATTAAAAAGATCCTTTAGTGGATCACAGTTCAGATTGGATGATATGGCAGGATAGGGTGCTAAATATTTGAACACTCCTGGGAAAAAAGATGGAAAAGGTCTAGTTAAGAAAGTACAGTCTTCTTTCCTCTTAAAGGTAATACTATAAATGACTCCTATAGAAAATTGAGAAAAACATATTGGTTTTGAGGGGGGAAAATGCAAGTGTGATATGGACCAAAGTAAGATAAGCCTTTGTTTACCATACCAAAACTTTTTAACTTAGTCTTATAAGTGACAACCTTTAAATGCCTTAAGCAGGAATGTACCATAATCATATGTCCATTTTAGAGAGAACATTCTGGTAAAATATATAGGACAGATTTTACTAAGATAAAACTGGAGTCAGGGAGACAGTTTGAAGACTATTTCAAGTATTCAGGTCAGGGAGTTTCTGGAAGTGAACCAATACTCTGGTGTTGGTGTGGTAATGGTGAAAAATTAGAGACATATTTTAGAGATGGCTAACAATGACCGATTTTACCTGCAGAGGGTAAGAATGAAGAAATGGAGAGCAATAACCTGTGTTCTGTCTTGGATTTGTGGATGGATTGATGATGATTTTAATGGAGATGGGGAACATAAGAAACAGAATTGAGTGAATTGAGTGAGCTGTATATATTAGATTCTGTTTTTATATAACTTGACATTTAGGTAACAGAATAGGTGGCAAATCCAGTGTTGAAATTCAGGCAGTTTGAGTCCAAAATGTTTCTCTTAACTCTTAGCATCTTTATCATTCATCATGGTAACAAAAGAATATTCTTACAGATTAAAAAGTTCTACACAAATAGAATTTAGATTTTTTCATATATACTGTCCACCTAAACAGGGACATCAAAATTTATTACTCATTTTCTTAGTTTTGCCTAGTTACCCTCAGTTCTCCACTATTAGAAATGAAACTGTGATGATTCAGATGTGCCTGATTCATTACTAGAGTAGAATCCCAAAGATAAAAATTTTAAAGAAATTATTATAAGCTCATGGTAGGTACTAGTGAATGATTCTTCAGAAATATATCAGTCAAATGTTTGTTCTAAGCTTTATAGTAACATCCACTTTGTTCTATCCCATAGTAAAACAGTCTAATGAGAGTGCTACCATGTTTTAAATTCAATGTCACTTTTTACTGGAGGGAATGAGTTTATATAGTTTATATTTATTATATTTTTCATGATTTTAGAGAATTGTCATTTTATATTTTGTCAATCTTTTCCAGTTTCTTATTGTTTATTGAATTGAATTTTATTTACTATATAACAATTATTTTTATATATTAAGAATTATTTTTGTCATGGTGGTGCTACGTAGTTTTTAACTTTCCTAACTAGTTTTAGTTTTCGCTCTGTTATTTTTATAGTATAGAATTTTACATGTGTGTGAGGCAAATATCTCTGATTTCTTTTACTGGATTTATACTTAGAACATCTTACTTAGTCAAGATTTTTCCTCTCTCACTTCTCTCACACTAATTTCTCTGTGTGTCACATGATCATAGTGATTTTTTTTTCATGTTTCTCCCTTTAATCTGGAGTTTATATTGTCGTACAATATAGCAGAGATGCAAACTCATTACCTAATTTCCCCTAATCACACTCCACATCATCCAGGTAGTCTCTCTAGAGTTCTATACAATTACTACAGAATTTTTCATCCCAAGGATTTTCTTTTCTGTTTTCCTTCATTTTGAAACAGCACCAATTCACTCTTCCATATGTATCTTGGCAAATCTTGTCTGTAGCACACAGCATTTCCTACAAGAATTTCTTCTCTGAGCGACTAAAATTCCCCCACACCATTATTTCTACTTTACTTGCAAATTGACTTGCACTGCTATTTTTTTAAAAAAAAAAAAAGTTAATATTCTGTTTACAAGCTGTTTCTTTTCTCAATTAGACCTACATTTCTTCTGGCAGGAAACTGCATAGTGTACTTGCTTTTGTATATCTTGATTCCAGCATGACAGGGGCAGGCAGTGCCCACTGTAGCTAGATGCCACTTGTGTTCTGGGCCGCACTGGCACCCAACTTCACTCTGGGGTGAGGTTGAAATCTGGCAAGCCTGTACTGAAGTTCTTTGTGAATAACTTTTCGTTTTACTCAGTCATAATTTAACTTTGTATGACTTGTGAAAATATCCACTAGTGAGCAGTTGTTGAATGCAAAGACATGGCATCAGGTGTCACCTATTTCAATAGGGCCCCTTGATGAAGGGAGAGTCTATAGTTTCTCCTGGTTGACTAAAACTTACATAGAGTCCAAACAGGAGTGAAGGTCTCAAGGTTTTGCTTTGATCACTAGTGGTGGGAAGGACAAAAGGTCACAGGGCAAGGGAGGGGAAGTATTCAGGAAAATAGGAAAACATGAAAGGCCTGTAACATATGTCATTTACAGCAACATGGATAGAAGTAGAAGGACTCATATTAGCAGAAATAGGCCAAAAGAAAAAGAGAAATACAGGATGGTCTCACTTATATAAGAGATATAGTGAAAAACAAACAAATAAGAAAAATTAGAAACAACCAATGGGACTGAACGATGGAGCGAGAGAGGAGGAGGGGGAAGAAGGCCAAGAAGGTGGAGGGCACAAAAGAACAGGAAGGTTAACAGGTGTTAGGGAAATGCGAAAACCCCTGGGTACACAATAATGTTATGTATATATATGTTATATATATAATATATAATATATAATATATAATATATAATATATAATATATAATATATAATATATAATATATAATATATAATATACATATATACATATATACATAACATTATTATGTATAACATATATATGTATAACATTATTGTGTACCTTGGGGTACACACACACATATATATACACATATAGATTCAAGATTAAAAAAATATTAAAAACTTGACAAGTTTTTTCTTTAAATGCCTATTATTCCATGTTCGATTCAGAAACTGACTCATTCAAATTCACTGGAAAATTAACAGCTATGCAAGACAATGGTAAAACAAAGCTGAAAATGTATGTTTGGTTAGTCTGCTCTAACCTCAGAATTACTTGCATACATATTTGACTGACATTACAATTGCTCTAGGAAAAGAGTCCACACTTATTGTACTACATAATACTGTATAACAAGTACTTATCATATAGAGAGAGACTATTCCAATGTTTGCAAGTATCATAAGAACTAATTTAATTAATGATTCTTCCAAATAATAGGTTTGAAGATCAGTTTTCAATACAGTGATAGAAGACATGCTGTACCATTGAGACCTGGAGAACCAGAGGATTTTTAAGAAACTCTCACATGCATTCTAGAGTGATAAATGATATGTGAAACAAAAGGAAATTAAATGTAAATGATTCAGGACTGTTGCTTAAATTTACCTGGAAAAGGAGAATACACTTGCTGGATGTTCTGTTTTCTTGCCCCAAGAGAGCACATGCATAGCATATCATAAATGCCCATATTTATGTGGGAGTTTAGGAGCAACTAGTACTTCTCAGCTTCTAAGGTAGCCTTCATTCCCCCAAAAATTGTTCAATGTTTAAAAATATCCGTAGAATAAAATTATTCTATAAAGACCCACATTATTATTAATAGTAGTAGTTTCCTGGGAGGTAAATTCTTTGAGCTTATTTACTCATTTACTCATAAACTTGAGTCTAAATTCTAACCTGACTACTTACCAAGTGACTTTATGTATTTATGTTCCAAGTAATTTTAATCATGCATAAGATTTTTATATTTAACTATTGTCCTTTAGTTCTCATTTTGACAATTCTATTAGTAGAAGAGAACTTTATTTCATAGTGTTAAGGATGTGCTAGGTGAGCATGATATATAGGTTTAAGATTGTACACTTTAACAGACATGTATGAATATTTTCTCTTCTCATCACAAACTTTGAGGAGTTTCTAGATGGCTGAATTATGGTCTGAATTCAGTACTAGTCTACATAAGTAGCATCATCTTCCCATTACACATATCAGACAGTTGAGGCTATAGAAGCTAAAATAACTGATCAGATGAAAGACCACAATAGAAACCCAAGTGAATTGAGGCATTATTGTAGACTTCCTCCCAAGTGGCAGATCACTAAATGACAGTGATAGTTTTGAGAGTGTTTCCCATATTCAAACAAACAAACAAACAAACAAACAAACAAACAAACAAACAAACAAACAAACACTATTCAGTTCCATTCTAGCATCTTAACAGAGATAGCTTTCATTTTTGCCCTCAAAAATGGATTTCAATTTAGACCCTGTGATGGAAAAGTCATTAGGGAATTTTTGGTAATCCTCATATTAGTTTTTCAATCAGTAAATGATGTTTTTCCTTGAGTAATATTTCCCTAGTCATTTATTTTCATTCCTCTTCCATTGGTCCAACAGGGCTTTTGTGAGCATAATGAGATTTGAAAGAAATGGAGTGATATATTAATTAACCAAACTAATTAGCTTGAAGAGCCTAGAATTTTCAACCCCCAAAGCATATACATTATTTCTAGAAATGTGTTTTGGGAGATGTTGGTTGATCTGGTTTAGGCAGTGGGCAAGGTAGCCAACCAGTACTCAGTAGAGGCAACTCTTGGTTTCAGAAATTAAAAATTAAAAATTATTAAGATTATAAATTATTCAGATATTATAAAAAGAAATTATAAATTAAAAAATTATTCTTATAAAAGAATTAAATTCTCACTGCCCAATATTGTTTCTCCTATATAATTCCTGATTTACCCAAAGTGCACATATAAGTTTTGCATCATATTGTACATGTACCATGTATCAGCCTTTCATGAAGTGCAGTGCTCTGGTGGAAACTAGTTCTCCAATTTAATAAGGAGCACAGATACTATTTGTGAAGTGATTCTGATTTTTGATGCCATAAGTTATAGCTAATTAAAAGCCAGTAGGTTAACTACAACTGAAAGACAGAATGAAGCAGAAAATCAAGAGTAACTGGGACCAGATGTATGGTAAATCATATCTAATTCAGCTGAAATTGTCTTCTCCATAATTCCCAAAGAGCTCTATCAATTAAAATAGATACATAGAAGGAAAATTCTTAGATTACAAGAATGGCTGATAGTGTTCTTAGCTCTGTTTAATATACTAAGCAATGAATTTATGTTTTACAGTTGACATCACCCTGCCACCAGCAGCCTGCTTTCTGTGATAAGACTTGACATTGGGTAAATGCTGGTAATGTGATGATTCTCATGGCAGGGAGTCAGTGAATATGCTGGGATGAAGAGCAGGAACATTCGGGGAGTTAAAGGAAACCACAGAAGGGTTCTGAATTTCCCGGCCTTATCTGTGCCTGAGAGGGGTGTTTTTCAGTCTCCATGTCTGCTAAAGCTGCTGGAGACTCCTCGAAGCCTTGCTGTGTGTTTGGATGCAAACATCACCAGCAGCAAGAAAGCCGAAGGGCAGAAGTTCCTTTGTATCCTTTCCAGTTCGGGAAATAGCAGAGTCATTTTGTTCTATCCTCATTCTTTGAGCCCATTTGCATCTCTACCTCTCTCAGACATTCCACAGCAATAAATGACATCCTAGCAGGTCATATCCAAAAGGACTATTTCTCTTTTACATTTGCTTTACACATGACAGTAGTTTATTTTTTGCACAGATGCACCTGATATTTAGCTTTAAAAGGCAAAAAGTAATGCTAATACCTGTTTTCCACACACTTCATGGTACATGCCCAGAGCTGATTTTTGGCAATACTGCTGTGGGTACACCTCAGGCCCCAATGTCTTCTACAGAGAGACTCTAAAGGTTCTTGTTCCTCTGATGTTGCCAGGCATGAGAAACTAGAACAATAGCCTCATCCCTGTAGTAAGAGGACCTTTGGAGGCCCCCTTCTTATTTCTGTCACCATTTTGTTCTGTGACTTAGGTGGGGTACTTGACTTACCTAATTTAGCTAATTGAGGCATCTGGAGAAGATATCTTTTTATGTGTTAAAAGTGTCTATGGAGAAAGAGATTTCCATGCATTTTCCAGCTCTAACATTCTGTAAGTGTGCTGTTCATCTTCCTGGCAACTGGTTGCTTTGCATTAACAATCCATAAACCAGGGTGTTGGCATACAGTTCTCAAGATTCAGTGATCTGACAAGAGGATTGATTTTTGACTTATTTAGGTTCTGCCAAATTGTTTCTGGGTTGCAAATTAAACTCTCACTACAGAAGCATTCTCTCACTGGAACCTGTAGTGAATTTTGCACATTTGTTCCCAATATCTTCAGAATGTGTGAAAATTGCCCTTTGGTAGGAGTATTTCAGTGATGTGCTCACTGGGGCTGTCAATTCTGTCAGCTTCCAACAGGTGAACTGAAGAAAGAAAAGAGGAGGTATCCTCTGGCTTTTTTCCTTCAAGGACCTCATTTTTTTACAAGCAAAGCCTTCCTCAGCATATGTAAACACACGTAGAGGGTGAGTATCATGGATTCCCTAGCATTGTCAGCTCTGTATTCCTCAACATGTGACCTACAGGGAAGAAGTAATAGCACCTTGGGATAGAAACTGAAGTGTATTCGGGTCAGTCTTGGTGCAAGATTGTTTACACGAATTGGGAATTTAGTGAGGCTAGTCATTAATAACAGAGGTTATTTAAGAGTGAGGACAAAAAAAATGGGGATGAGAGGGAGAAAAAGAGTGAAGACAGTCATTTACCACAAGAGTGTCATCTCCTGGCTCTTAATTATGAGCTCTTTGCTCTAAGAGCACAGAAGAGTATAATTCCATCTGTGCCCTTCCAGAACACTTGGTCTCTGAGTTGCCCATACAGGGTTAGCCTACTTGAAGAGTCTCTCAATGTTTCAATTTCATTTGCTGATAAATCTGTTTTTGCAGAATTTTTTAGCCAGGGGTCAGTTAGACTTATGGGAATGAATGAAGAAATTTTGGCTTGTCATTGTGGGGAGATTTCTACTGTTGGGGTACCAGGTAAAATATGGGACACCCAGTTAAATTTGAATTTTCAATACAAAATGAGTAATTACTCATATATATGTATGTATATATATATATATATATAATCCCCATTTTGCATAAGATATAATTTATTTACTGTTTATCTGAAATTTAAATTTAACTGGATAGCCTGTATTTTTATTTGCTTAACCTGACAACTCTACACAGTTGAGATCTGGTGGCTAGAGTCTAGAGGGTCCCATTAGATATCCTAAGGAGGACTGGCAACAAAGTCTCATTTCACCCAATTTGTCAACAGTGGTGAGGATGGTAATCCCTAAACTGTTGTAATACCTTCTATGATAGCACAGTAAATATGCTTACATCATGGACATTTGGAATCAGAACACAGAGTAAATCATCAGAACATGAACAGTAGGTTAAAAATCAAACTTTTTGATGGATCACTGAATCTTGAGAAGCATGAGTATCTCCAAGATCCTCCATGATTTGCTCAATTCCATAGAGCCTTCTCTCTTCAAAAAATGTGTATACAACTAATACTGAATTTTGATTAATTTAGTGAATACAAACAAAAACTTGGAGACTTTAAAGAGATATTTAGAGCTAATCTCTATGCTTGCCACTTCACTCATATTGCTTCCAACCCAATGGAGGAGAATATTGCCCCAATTTTTTTCCTATTGAGAAACTGAGGTCCAGATTATAATGTGCCCAAAGGCATACATAGCCCTAGTACATGGTAGAATGGTTGTGGTTCAGGCTGTCTCACTCCCCAAATTTTACCTGCCCTCTCCAGGAACAAAAACTCAGGCAGTAATACATCTCTAGCAAGGCAAAGTCTCTTCTCTCTGTGAGACCCTGTGTCAGATTTTGAGGCTGACACCACAGCAGACTTTTATCTCATGAATTTATTTCTGTTCACTCCCAGTTTCTCAGTAACTGAACAGTGACTGCAGATCATTTTGGAGGTAGGTGGATCTATTTCCAAAACTCTACCTGCTAGGGGACACCCCCCCCCCCCCAACCAACTTTTCTCCCAGCTTCTGTCACTCACCTAGTAAGTGGTGAAGAGAGGAGCAGGCATGACAGTGCTGTTCTCTAGGCAAGCCTGGCGGAGACCAGTCCTGCCCGAAGGCACTCTAATTTAACAGCTTTCATTGGACTTTCCTCCCCTGAGTCCTTTAAGATAAAGACATTTGCAAATAGTTTATTTAAAGTCAGCGGATATGATTGCACACTAATCAATTGCTTTTGCTGAGGGTGAAATGGTTTCTGTCCTTCATGCCATTGCATCTTCACATCTGGCAGTGTCCCAGCTTGGCATCTGGTCCTTAGCACATGGATTAGGAGTACAGGGAGCTCCAAGCAGACTTACACCCTCCAGGGCTGGTGGGAAGAGAAGAGTGGCATCACATCCCGAGTCCAAGCAATTACTTAGTGGCCCAGAATCATCACCACTTTCACATGAGGCAAAATATCAGTTACTCTGTATATCCTTCTAGTCTCTGACTTGCTAAAGTCGGGAATTGTCAAGTTAGGTTCATTATTATGCAGCCCCTAGCATAGCTATGTCTCACAAACAGGGAACACTCAGTATTCTAGCAACTACAGCTTATATAGACTATTTTGTGAGATTTGTCCCCTCTCACAGAAGTGTACCGTCTTCTTGCTTTTTAGCTTTGTGGAGTAGATCACTGTGTATACATCTATAATTGCACTCTGAGTCTTCCATGTATGTATATGATGTCATTCAATTCTCACACCAATATTAGAAACTAATGCCATGATATTGCCAATGATAGAATGAAAGCGTGGAGATAAATCTCAAGCTTCTGTGGTTAAGGAGTAACAGTCAACTTATCAACCTTTCTTTTCCAGAGATTTTTCTTCCATGCTACAGAGATAATGAACAATAACAAGGGCTCTTAAATTTTGCGTCACTGATACAATTCCAATTCTTTAAACCAGATCACATTTATTCAAGCACACAGGTAGGCAGTAAGGACACATCCGAATCTGTTTCCTTTCCATTCCTGATTCTGTATCCTCTAACTTAAGTGTATAGTTTGAACACATTAAAAGAAGTTGAAGATGTTGTTTCAGCAGAGGCAGGAGGTTTGAGCTGGAGGATAAGGGACCAACAGAGATGAGGAATTTAGAATTGTTTTTCCTTTTGAGATGTGAATATAAGTTACCAGGGTCTTGGCTGTTTTGATCGCTAACCATCAATGAATGTTATCTTCAATGCTACTGTATTTCGAGTGGCTAATGGATTCAGTTTGATTGTAGAAACATTGTTGGGTTATTTGCACAAGATCACAGTCAGGCTATAACGGCTGCCATATATATATATATATATATATATATATATATATATACACATATACATATATATGTATATGTATACATATGTATGTATACATATGTATGTATATATATATGTGTGTGTGTGTATATATATAATTGAGTACAGTGTCATGATTAAGCAATTCTGTTCCTTTGGGCTTATCGCTGGATTTACTAGGAGTAGGTAACTGGAAATACACTTAGTCTGCTTGTGCTGCCACACAGCCATGCTGCCTTTTTACCATCCCCCTGGAAAGTGACTTACAGATGCATGATTGTGGAAAGTGTTGGGGATGGCTCCACTGGGACAACTAATGTCAGGCACAAATCTGTGTATCAGCTTTAAAGCTGCCAAGATGGTGCTATGTGTCAACTATTCAACTCCCAGAATTCTTGGCATAAACACCAGTAAGTCAAAATCAAATCTGCTTTATGAGGCATGCAAATTGCCTGCCTGTTAGAGCACACATGCTCATTCAGTTATGTGTGAATAAAGACCATTTTGGTCTATTAATTATGCTTCAAAATCCACCTGAATCTCTAGGTAAGTAGTTGGTGTAAGGTGGATAGATGAATAATGCAATGAAATAGCATGATTGTCTTGGGGTTCTTGATATGTAATTTAGTGCATGGACATATGGTATTGTTCAACCTAATAACAGAAACTCTTACATCTGTGCCATAAGGATGGCAGTTGCATGAGTCATTATAATACTGAAAAAATAATAACTCAGCCAATTAGGAAGCTTGGATGATACATCTCCACATGTTGATGATATTAACAGGATGGCTGCACATGAGTTCTGGTGGAAACAGTATAGTAAAATCTAAAACTTACAGTTGCAGGAGGAGACTGGAGCTAATACATGGTTAATATATGTATAAGAGCAGCTCACATTCACCAATGCATGGTGTAAACTGGTGAGAGAACGAAACATAGTTCTAATAGGCATTGAGTTTTGTGATTGTTCCTCAGTAGAGTGGTTTGAGAATTGTTTTGTGCATGGCAAGAATCAAGAATGCCTTGTGACAGTACTGCTGATAATATCTCATCTGTGGCTCCATGCTACACTTGTTAGTGGCACATTTAATTGGTATGGCTCATTTAATCAAAAAACAATGATGTTTGTTTTATTTATATAAATAGAGATAGACCCCCAAAATAAAACTGTAAAGTAAAAAACCCATAAAATTGACTTATATTTCAAATCCTTTGCAGGGTTTAAAGAAAACAATAGTGCAGGTTACAGGCATAAAGCTCTGGGAAGACAATCATACCATCTTCCTTTAGGATCTTCAAGTAGTCATAGACTGCTATGTTGGTGTTTCTTTGCACTGGATGCTGTTTGCCTTTCTTTTAGTTTTCCATGGACCAGTCATAGGTAGTTATAAGCAAAACTGATGAAATGAGTCTTCCTCCCAGCTTCCCTTTTCTCTTCTTGTTAAGAAATTTGCTCTGAGTTCGGATGTGTGGTCTGGTTGTCATTTCCACTCTGAACTTCAAAATTCTTATCGGTTAAACAAGGGAATGATTGTTTAATGAAATGCTCATTTGTAGCTACGATGCAGTTTATCAATGTGTCTTAACCTGGATGATGTAGAACAGAAAAATAAATGTATATGTGATTTGGAAAAGTACTGCAGGTGGGTCTAAAATGTATTTCTTCATCTATGAATGAATTGAATCAATGGTTCTTAGTGTTTAAGTTCAATGTAAAAATGTTAGAATGGGACCACTCAAAACTTTTTCCATCTGAAATAATGATGGCCTCCCCCACCAAATAATCTACCAAGAACAACAAATAAGAAAGTTTTACTTTCAGATATGGGAGAACCCCACATGTGCTTGTGTTGGTTTCCTAAAAGTGTATTTAGCTCTCAATCCATAGCATACTTTTCAAATCATACCATACTTATTTTCTGTTGTATAAACCCGAGCCTGTTGTGCTGTTCAAGGAATTCATCTAATACATTTTCAATGACTGAATTCAGCACTTTTTATAAAACTATTAGTTAAAAACACAGATTCTGCCTGACAATCTCATCCTTAAACTTTGCAATCAGAATGACTTGGTCCTAAAAATCTACCCCATTATATATGAACCTTGACTTCCTGATGCTGTATTGTATAGCATAGCCTTCAGGTTTTAGTTACATAGATATTGTTTGCAACATAGTTAGAATTATTCTCCTTACTGATTCCAACTTGAAAAAACAAAGTCATTGGATATGAGGCTTTGGAGGCCAGTCCCATAGGGATTCTTTCTTGGAGCTCCCCAGACACCTGGGCTAGGCCAGCTCCAACTCCTTTGTTTCCTGATGAACCCCAATTTTCAGAAAATGCAAGAACTCCTACTAATACAGGTTTCTAGCCTGAGGTTTATGCCAGACCCAGTGACATCAAGCAGAGGTGAGCCAAAATGAGCTATTGCAATGAAGATTTGTCCGGAAAATAGTTAATGGAAAACTTTGAGAGCTGCAGGGATGTCTGACAGATTGGCAACTCACTTTGAAGAAGAGACTGTCCTCCCTTCCAATTCCCAGACACACAGCCTGCGGCTAAGTCATCAGAAATAAAATAAACAGGGAAACAGGAGAGGGAAAACAGTATTCTATACAACATCCATCAACAGTGTGAGCCAGAGCTACTGATGCAGCTAAATAGACAACAACCCTTTGTGTTTATTTGCTCTTTACTGAGGTTGCCAACTGGAACTCCAGAGGACTAACACCACAATTAGAGGCAGGCAGGTTCTGGAGGAACATAGTAAAACCCAAAGCCAAGCAGAGTATTTTAATGTTTAGATTGAAATTTACTATTGGCTGGGAAAGGAGTATTTAGTGTGTCTGAAGACAATGATACTATTATCCTCTCAACAATTATGGTCACAAAGCTGCTCAGATGAGCAGCAGGCTGTTTCAATTTGAAAGGACCAAGGCTTTGCCTGCAGCATTGCTTGTTGTGTGGACTTTAGTTCTGCATGACTTGGTGGGCTGTGAGCTTTTGCTACTATCATCAAAAGAATGTAGTGACTTTTATGCTGCTTCAGGGTTAATACCATGAGTCCTTTAGTGCCTTCACAAAACCATCGATACTCAGGCCAGAAATGCATTCAGCAGAGGATTTGCCAAATGGTATGGCCTAGTTACAAGGACATGAATTCTTTGGAGATTGGTGTCTAGTTGAGAAGCCACAAACTTTTCTGGGTTCTCTACCTAGCTCCCTAATCCCAGATCATTCTGGGCCAAGGATCCTCCTTCCTGTTATTCTACCAAATCAAAAATAACATTATCCTCTCAATTTGGTGTATCTCCTACATTATGGGTCATTTAGTATCTTGTGAACTCAAGAGTCTTTCTTTCCATCACCTACACTGATTCAATGCAACTTGTCTTCATACAATCTGAGATGCATTCCTGAGTGCTCCATGAATAGGTGATGTTCCTAAACCTTTCTCAAAGCCTCAGAAATCAGGATATTCCTCTTCACGGGCCATACTCTCCACTTATGTCTAATTATTCAGTATGAGGAAGCCAGCTTCTTGTGTGTTCTGAGAAGGGACCATGTTTCCTTAATGGACCCAGGAATCAGACTGTCTTAAATGAAGTTACCAGTATGGAAAGTGATGGATTCATACACACTATGAACCCATTTTGTGGTTCCTTATTTATTTACCTTTAAAGCCAGACGAACAATACTACCATCATCCACCTATAGCTTAATTTGGTCATGTTCTTTTTTTTTGGGGGGGGGGGGAGATAGTGTAATGTCAATGATGTGTGAAATTCAATAATAAAACAACCTTGGATAAATCTACCTCCAGTTTCTGAAAAGACATTAACAATGCATTTGTGTATGAAGGCACAAAGCACAAGCTTTAGGAAGTCACATCCTATAGAAATGATTCAACAACTAGAGCTCACTCTAATTTTCATAATTAGATTCATCAGAGTGCTGATCTCAGCATTAGGATCTACCATCTAATCCTTCCAGATGACTTTGGGTACTTTTTTACAGAGGAATCCTAGTGGTCAATTAATAGATAATTGCTAGTTCCTGAAAGCTGACCTGAATAAACTAAAAAAAAAAAAAAATCTGAGATGGCTTGAGATCATCATACATTGTTAGAAAAAAGCTCTTTACTTCAATATTAATTTCTATAGGTATTACAGCTTTTATGGGGATTGCTATTTAGTCAATAGAGCAGTTTTTTTTATTTTCTTATAAATAAAGTCTTAAAGAGAATAGTGCATTTTATTGTAAAGAATTACAAACACTGGTGAATTTTGATTTAAAATCAACAAGTTAGCAGACTCAGCAGAACTGAAGCATAGAGCAAGGGAGGGTAAAACTGGGGCAGGGGTGGGAACAAGAGATTAAGATGATGGCTCACAGGTGACAAGGTGGTGGGAAAAACTTGGGGTATGTATATGCAATCAATTTTAAAAATAATTAAAAAAACTTAAAAAATAAAATAAGGCCAGTAATTAAACTAAGTGATTGTTTCATAGTGGATATCTGAATTTAGTGAGTAGTAACAGGAAACCATACAAAAGCCTGGAATGCAGAAGGGAGACAGAACAAGAAACTAATTATTGCCTCATATAGCAGTATGAGGTAAAAGAGAATTCTTTCATGTTTTTGAATTTTATGTCTTTGAATATTTTATGTTTTTGAATTCTTCCCTAGTCAGTGCCCAGAAAAATACCATGCATATAGGGGTACTCAATAAATGCTTGCCACATTGAATACATTAATGATTAAATATATGTATGTGTGTATATATGTATTTTCCTTTAGAGAAATGTATGCAACCCTCTGCTGGCAGTGGCCACATTTCAGTGAATGAGTGCCAAGAAGTGTGAAGACTTATTCTCCTTTTGTAGGTGCTTGTAGGTTTCTAAAACCTAAATGCACCAAATTTACCTGTAGTGTTTACAACACATGGATTGCTGGCCCTATTCCTAGAGTCTATGCTTTGATTTGGGGTCAGATCCTGGGATTTTCATTTCTAAGATGTAACTTCTTTCTATCTCCTGTACAAATGTGGAGAAAAATATCAGAAGATTAGATGTAAAAGTCACATTTCTTGGTTGGGGATTTGTCTTCTCTTAGTAAACCACCAGGCTGGAACTTCTCGTTTACCACTGCTTATCTGGTTTCCCTTCTTAGAAACAACATTGGTCATAAGTCATCCTTTTTTTTTTTTTTTATAAAAGAGAATGGAACTGATTAATGAATATAGTTCGGTAGATGGTGAATTTCACCACCCATGACTCCCATTTCCTTAGCAATGTCTTCAGGTGATGTTAAATAAGCTGAATATTTGGAAATTTTTGTTCAGACTGCCTAGAAATATTTAGACTTACATATATCTCTCTTTGTTCAAATTTTATTGATTCTTCTAGAAAAAACTTTTTTCCTTACCACATTGTTTTTGTTTGCTTGTTTTTCTTCTTTCTCTGTGAATGACCATGTCCTGCTAACTTCCTTTGGAACTCCATGATATTCAGGTTGTCACATCTTGTGTGTGTTATTGAACATTTTATATGAATGGGTTATATCTTTCCAATTAGATTGCAGACTTCTCCATCTCTTCTTTTAGTACATAGTTATCCAGTATCTACTGTGGATAAGGCACACTAAGTAGTACTGAAAGGGTACAAAAAAGTAGACTGTATGCTCTTACATACAGTCTTCTCAATAATCTGTGGTCTGGTAGTAGAATTTCTGATAGAAGAGCCAACTGTGTGGGGGCACATACACATACAGACAAACATAGACACACATACACACACACACTGTGAAACAGCTTTTCTTCACACTAGTTTATCAGCTAGATATCATCGATCAGATCAATTTGTCTTAGTTTTCCACTGAACTTACACATTCTTTTGTAACTAGAGGGCATGGAGCACACATTTATTACCTCCATGTCTACTTGTTATATCCTTTTTAAAATTAAACATGTTTATATAATATTCTATTGGAAGAGTAGAAGAAACAAGCTTAACATCATAATGCCTAATGTAACGAGCTTAACATCGTAACATCTGGTGTAATTTTCTGTTGCCTTTGCTATTTTCTTCATCCTATCATGCTCAACATCATCTATGGTGACTGTTTCTTGAGTTACACAGTTTCTTCTATCTTACCACAAGACTCTGCTCACTTTTCATGCCCTCTGAGAATACTTCTTAAACTTCTTCTAACAGGCTTATCTATTCTCACTTTCCTGTATTTTCATAATCACTTTATATGTTTATATTAGTTACAGAGTTTTTCTTATTACAAGGCAATTATTTACATGTTTATTGCGGTCATTTGACTCAGAATTCCTCAAGGTCAAGGAACCTGTCTTACAGTAACATTTTTAGTATTTCTTAGTCTGACCCATAATTGATTGTTTCACTATATGCTTGTGGAATTAATGCCTGAATGAATTTATTAAATACATGATTGAATAAATAAAAACCCTAAAGAAATAACTAACTGTATTTTCATATTGTGATAGGCATTTATTTGTCTATGATATGTCCCAACAATAGCAGTACAGAGTTCAACTCCAATGTGTGAAGATAATTTCAAAGCCAAGTATATCTACATTTTTTTTTTTTTTTGGTACTCTTCAACCTGAATGTAGAACACTGAACATCAATCCTGGTTCAAATTCATAAGAATAGAAAGCAACATGCAGTTTAGAGCTGCATTGTGCTAAAAATGGTCATCTTGAAATCAGTGGTGTTGGATATTAAGTCATTAAGTAATGTTCATTACTTCTCTCATACATTGCAATTTCCTAACAAATCTCATTTTAAATAAAGTTATGTTTGAAGAGGTGGGCCTGCATACAGTTTTTTAAACTAATGTTATCTTTGTTACCTTAAAAAATACATCTAAAAATGAAAGTAAGGTTTTAGAGAAAAATAGAATATGATCAGTTATAGAAATAGGAAATGGCTTAAAGTTGTTGGACAAATTGAAAAATGCATGGAACTGAGTGGCTAAATTCTGGTGTCCGATGCTTGGAGTTCAAAAGAAAGGGCTATTAATTGGGGTGGAGAAAGTTCAGCAGAATGTCATCAATCATATTCCTTTTCAGAGGGAATGATTCTGAACATATTTATGTGATGATTGCTGTCTGAATTTGCAGGGCATAGGACTTGGCAGAATCCAACTTATCCATTTCTCCATCAATACTAAATATTTTCATGACTCAAGTAGTTAACAGCCTGACATATATATGTGTGTATATATATATATATATATATATATATATATATATATATATATATAAAATGTAATATAAATACAAAGATAAAACAAAATTCACATTATAACAACTTAATGGTGCTGAATCATCCTGACTTTCACCAAGTCCCATCCTGATCTTCACCAAGTCAGTCAACAATAAGAATAAGTCACTCAGTCACCCTCAAGAAGTCTCTACCAAATTATGTCTTAAAATTTTCAAGGAATTACTGATTTAGCTGACTGAAACTACAGATAATCTTCAGAGCTAAGAGTTGAAATTTTCTCTTCTTCTGCTTTTGTATTCCAAAGATTTTTCTCAGATATATTCTTGCATTTAAGCTCAGCAATGATAATTCTAAGTCTTCATTTTGAATGTTGTTCCAAGTCCAAGAGCAGTGATTTATGACTTCTCTCAAGAGGGAGACTTATGAGGAAAAGAACAAGGGTTGTTCTGTTAAGACTTCACTTCATTTAATTTTAAGAAGACTTAACAAAACTGGCTCATGCTGAAGTGCTCCTAGAAGTATTTATGATTAGCTTTTTTTTTTTTTTGCTGCACATTCTTTTATCTCTGTAGAAAGTATCATGTTTCCTTTTCAGTTTCCATCTAAATTTAATTTCTGATCTATTTTGTTGCATTTATAGAATGAGATGTTTTTCCAGAAAGGAAATTCTAATTTATATAATTAAAGATATTGAATACTCACTTAAAATGGTTGACTGTGATTATCTTCTAATAAGCAAGAATTATTTGCCAAGGATGCTGTATATGCAAGGCATGTGGACATATTTCATTGGAGTATACATTTAGAATCTTTTGAGCATTGGGATTTTATTCTCCCACACTACTGACAATAACCATATTTCAGTGGTATGACAAATACAACATATATGGCAACATTTACCCTGAAAGGAGGGGATGACAATGACTCACCCAATGAATATTTAAAGTAGATTTGGAGCTTTGTATCTGACCTGGCTTTTATTTTTCCTCTATTTTATTTGTTTGTTTTTGTGCTTATCAGAATATTACACTTTAAAATCAAGAATGCTGCATTTAAGTGTAACATAGATATGGACCTTTGCTGCCACTTTCAACTCCTTGAAGTCCACTCTGCCAATTCATCTTACCCATTGTATTTGCTCTCTTTGTCTCTCTTTCTATTTTTTTTAATCATTTGAGCAACCCAGAAAAGTACACAGCTCACATCAAGCTGTGATTTGAAAATTTCAAGGAATTATTATTCCACCTCCTCTTTTAAGAGTTGGCTTCAGTCCCAAATCTTCCTACTTAAAAGGTTTTTTCTTTTTACTTCTGCCTTTCTTTCTTTTGTAAAGTAAGCTCATTTTTTTCTGTTTGCATTTTAAAACTTGAAATGTATAGCTAATGAGGCTAATTTCCCTATTTCCTTTCTTTAGCACTCCTTATATATACTATACTTGTGAGTAAGAATCATTAATTAGTTTGTGTTTGTAAAGAGTTTACCAGAAAGAATTTAGTGATAATAAGAACACAGAAGACTTAAGCAGTTGGTAGGAAGAGAAAACCTAATGAATGTGTCTTGAATGCTCATATAGTGTCTTTTTCTTCATAGTGGTTGAAAGAAGCATGGACTAGTAGTCATCCTATAGAATTTTGATAAACAATTTAGTCAGTGCACAAGTATACCTGGAAAAAAACACATGTTTAGATAATAAGACTAAACTGATTTCTTATGTATTACGTGTTTCCTGTGTAGAGAGGACTATTTCATCAAATGTAAGGATTTTGTGATGGAAACAGATATGATTGTATGTGACCATTTACTTGAGGCACTGCTCAAAATTTCAGGTATGGTGAAAGTCAGAGAAAGTCCTAATATCCTGAATATTAGAAATTCAATCTTGAAGAATGAGACATTAGGAACATTTTTTGAGGATGGAGAAGCCCTTGCTTTATTTTTGAAAATTTCAGACAAATGCTTTATTTATACTAAAGTTCCGTATATGTCTTCTAGTACTTTTAAAGTAGTATCTATAGAAGTAAGCCCCTCTCTTCCTCACCTCCAATGAAGATGATTGTACTAAAGCCTGCCAGGTGGGCCAAATCAATGTAGCACATACCATATTTGTCTTTGATCTTCCTCCTCCTGGGTCATTGTCTCTCTGTAAAGGTGGAGAACTGGCAGGAAGCTGACCAGCTTTTCCTGTCTCTGCTTCTGTTTAGAAGTTGTGAATCCTTCACTATTTCTGTCTCTCAAAAGGTGGTGGTAGCCCGAACTGATTCTATAGTATCTATAGATACTACTCCAAAAGTACTAGAAGACATATATGGAACTTTACATCTATAGTGTATGACCCGTCATCTGAATCCAGAAGAGAACTCACCTTGTGGCATAATAGAGGGTCTAGAATCCTATACAACAAAAACTCTTGATCATCCCAGCTTTGTTCTGATTTTTGGTTTATTATATTTTAATATTTTTTTAAAGAGTTGTTTATCAGAACACATGGGCCTGTTTTCAAGTGAAAACAAAGAAATAGAAAAAAATTGCTATCTATTCTCCCTGATTCTCCACATTCTCCAACATTCCTTACAAATTTTGGCTAGACTCTATAGAAAACTAGTAAGAAATAAATGATACTGAAAATTCTTCAAGAAAGACTAGCTGAGGAGGAAGCACAATACCTTTGTTTTTTGTCCCAAAGTTCAAAGCATGTCCCTTCCCTAAATAATGCATTTGCTGCTGATTCAATAACACTTCACATTTGAGAAGACTCCTCAGTAGCACTTAATGCCAACTCTTGTGTTCTCAAAAACAGGCCTCCTTTAATGTATATTTGATTATTACACTGTGCACTGAGAGATGAGGCATTATTTGGAATTCTCTGTGTCACTAGATATTACATGGAGCTTCAGTCATGGATAATTAGCAAGCACTGACCCTTGAGATTACTTACACTGTTCCATAGACTCCCAATTGGTCATTTTTTTAAGAACAGAAGTATTTTCCAACTGGGCAAATACTCTGAATAGACAGATGATTATTTGTGCCTTTGAGGGATAGGTGGTAGGATCCTTGGAAATAGCAGTGTGGTGATTCATGAACCTATTAGGTAGAGGTATGGTGACAGTTCTTGATTTCCCTAAAATCTAGAGATGTCATTGATCATGTATTAAGGACAGCAATGATTATGTTATACACTTTTAATACATTGGAGATGCACAGATATAACCAAGTAACTCAACTGTGCATAGGCCAGGTTGACTTTGCTTTTGCTGAAGAGAATGAGTTCATACTATGGAGAATAGTCACTTATCTGGGATGGTGAGATCTTACATGAAATCTGATAGATAGCAAGAGTGTAAGTGATGCATTTTGGTTATATCCCTCTCTCCACCTACAGAGTGAGCTCTTTTGTAATGCTAAAAGTGTTGAGATCATATTTGCATAACTAAAATTGGTAAAGGAAAAGACCTTTCTGAAGAGTATACCCAGGAAACTTGCTATATTTTATGACTTTCACCATCATGCCAAGATAAGAGGGAAAGAAGAGCTATCCCTTTTCTTTAGATGGGTAAAAATGGATAATTTCTACTTTACAGCCTGCAGTCAAGATTGGAGCTGTCAATTTTCCTCTAAACTTGTCATAGTGTTATTGCTTGTTTGAACTCTGTCTGAAGAACTGAAGGTTCTGATATAGACTGCATTGATTCTCTACATTCTCTGAGTTCTCCTGATGGAATGTTCTGATTGAATAAATATCCAAACATGATAAAGTACTAGATAGATAATCCTCTCACATTTTCACTTTTTTTCTATAAAAGCCTAAGTGTTTGTCAGCATCATAAGGGATCTTATACAATTAAATCAAGCCAGAAATAAGTGCTTTGGAGTCACCCTAAAGGTTTATTCCCCAAAGTGCCTGAGACAAGTAATCACAGCACCTAGGTAGATTTAGTGTGCTCTCAGGCAATCTGTGAACTCACTATATTTTTCTCTAACAATCCCCTTGTGTGATTCTGTGGGCAGTTGTTTCTAGGTCGGAGTTGGAGTTTCTTCTTATTTTCACATGATGCTTTCTTTAGGAATCACCCAGTCATTGAAAAAGAATACCTATTATCTTGAATTCCCCTACTAGGTTCCTGAGCTGTGGTCTATTCCAAATATCATTCTGTATTTTTATTTTTCTGTATGAACATTTAGCAACATAATTGTAACTCTTCTAGCAAGAGGTTATAAAATTATTTTTGTTTTAATTTTGTTGTTATTTAAATTCCCAGAAATTGGGACTGATCAATACTGATTCCTCTCTGCTCTCAGTGGTGTTTATGAATGAAAGTCAAGAAAAACTTTAAATCTTTCTAATGAAGATCAGGAGCTTTTTTGAAATAGAGAGTGGTTTTATAGAAATGTAGTGAAATAAAGAAAGTAATTGAATGGACTAATATGAACTGCATATGAGACAAACAAATATTATAGTATTATTATCTGTCTAGGTTCAAAAGGAATCTGTCTTCAAAACTCAATTCAAATATATGGTCACAATTTAATTTCCTCAATGATTTTCTGAGTATCTCCAAACATGCCCTATTTGTAAGACTTTAAAGTAAAAATGTTCTCTTTCAAATGTTTATATTCTCTTTGATTTCATTGGCATGGGGGGGGGAGCACAACAACAAATATCAGAGCAGGAATTCCTTTTCCTCTAGGGTTCTTTCATCAATACAATACATATTTAACATGTAGTTGGTTGAAGGAATGGATAAATGAATGGTTATGTTTGAAAGCACACATTTCAAAATTTCCCTCCAAATTCAAGCTTTATAAATTCCTAGAAAAGACAGGTTTTTGCTTTGTTTTTCTTACTTCAGATATAATAGTATGTCCTATGGACAGCTCCCTCCTTAGTTTTTTGCACCAAACTTACTTAGGACCTACTTTTCCATGGAGGCAACATTTTGAAAGCAATGAGATAAATTAAAAGAAAATTATTTCAGTTGTTTATTTTGACTCTTACCTTTTGCTCATTAATATTGTTTTTTAAATATGCTCTTGATTTAATATGGTTAAGATTTAATTCTTACTCTTTCAGGAAAGCTTTGTATCTACTTGTAAATATACTGTTTTCCTGAGAAATAAGTGTTATAAGTCTCTGTCCTACAAAACTATAATATTCATCCAGAAACCTTGAGAAAAATAAACCATATAGGACTTATTTTAAATCACATATCTACATACCATATACACTATTTTAAATACTACACCAATATACTATATGTTACAGTTTAAAAGGTGTGTGCGTGCCAGAAATTCATATATTTTTAACATCCAAAATGAGGTTGGATTCAATGCCAATTTTTTTTTAATGCCAACTGTTGAGATAGAAAAGTAGGTAGAAGATAGTTAGTTTTCTTCTATTTTTTTTTTCCTAGCGGAGGGAAGAATCTTTGAAAGAGAAATTGTTAATTGAGTTTTCTTAGGGAACAGCTATAATAGATACAGCATTCAGGATGCATGAAGTATTATGAACTGAAATTAAAAATTTTTGAATTTCACTTTAGAATGAGGAGATATATTTTTATGAGCTCCTATGGGGAATGAAAATTCCTGATGTGGACCATAAAACAACTGGGGCTTGCAAATTAATTTATATGTAATTATACCTCTGGTTCTAAGACATTCAGTTCAGATGAAAAAGTTGACTACACATTCATGTTGTTGGGAGATATAGTTGTGATTTAATATTCTTTTGAAATATCAGGCACCTAAATTTTCCGAAAAACTTTGAATTTACTATGTCACATGGTCTATAAAAATTATGATTTCATTACCTAGGCATTCCCCAATCGAAGTGATCATTGTATCAAGTGTTGGGGTTCCCTTTTTTTGGAGAAAAATGTGGATTTACTGGATTTATAAAGGTTCTGTAAGGAGTCTTTTCATTTGAAACTTCTGAGTTCTTTTGAAGGACAGACAGAATGATTTGGGGAAGTTTGGGAACTGATTCTTGTTTTGATTAGGTTGAATGAAGGTTCATGTCATCTTTATGAGATGGATCTGAAAGCAGCTTGCCTTTGTTCATTAAGGTCAAATGAATGTCTTGGGATAGATCTCCAAAGATAGTTGTGAGTTTTCATCAGCACAAAGCACTTCTTATTACAGAGAGAAATGTTTCAGTTCATTATTTCAGGGAAGGGTGGCACAGAAAAGCAGTGTTTTTACACCAGCATTTCCTGGATTATTGGAAGATATCATGTATTTTATTTGCCTTGCTCCTGCCTCAGATGTAAAATATAGCTATATAGGAGCAAACATGCATGTTGACAAGTAACAATATGGTGCAATGTAGCTGTAGCTGTTAAGTGCAGATGCTATTGGCATTCTGTTGAGAATAAGACTGATCTCTAGACCAAGCTAATCAGCCATGTTTTGTTACAATAATGCCTATATGTGTAAACCTTTAAATATTTGTAAAGCACGAACGCTATGAAATGGTTGATATTCAACTGTTTTTCCTAACTTGCAAAACTGAATTTCATGTTATTCAATTTAGCACCTCCACATTTATTATTCTCCTCTGAAAGGCCACCTGCCATGGATGAAAGCACTTTGGATTTAGAGCCAGTGGTCTGGGTCCATGTCCCAAAGATGCCACTTGCCTGCTGAGTGACCTTTACAAATTCATTAGAGATTGAACAGCGACATGTGTGAACAAAGAACAATCTAACTTATGAGATAGCAGTTTTTGACTAGTAATTTCTACATAGCCTTCATCAGAGTAGAAATATAAAGGTGCAGAACTAAAAAAAAAAAAAAAAGGCTAACCAACAATTCCAATGTTACTATTTGTACCATTGTTGGTCATCAATAGGACATTGCCACAAAGAAAGGGAAGATACCATTGTCTTATTTACATTTGAAGAAACTGAAAGAGGAACTCAACAATGAGACTAAAGTCTCCTTGATTCCAAGTAGGGTGTAAGAGCCTAGACTCCGTTCCTCTTTTATGGATACTCCCTGATGGTTCTCAGTGTCTGGTGACTGGAGATTATTCTCCATCTGATTATAGCAGCTATACCAAGGCATCCTGATTAATCCAAATAAATCTGTAAAGCCATATCATTATCTTAAAAAAGCATGAAGATGTGGAATACCTGACAATTGCTCTTTTCATAATCAATTTTTTTTCTGCCAAAAAATGAGTTTATTGTCAAACTCTGGAAGAAATCTATATAACTTTTATTAGATGAGTGGTCCATTAAACAGTACCACATGCACATAGTGGATAATTATTTAACAATAAAAAGAAGTGACCTATCAAGTCATGAAAGAGATATAGGAAAAGTCTGAATGCATATTATAAAGAGAAAAATCAATTAAAAAAATTTGCATACATTCCAAAACAATTGGCATTTAGGACAAGGCAAAACTGGAAACAGTAAAACCATCAGTAGTTGTCAGAGTTTAGGTAAATAATAGGAATAGACAGAACATGGGTCTTTTAGGGCACTGCAACTGTTCTGTATATGGCAATGGTGGATAGACTATACATTTGATACATTATCACATAACATTATAATGTCATACATATGTTTAAGTCCATAAAGTATACAATAGTAGTAGCCTAGGAATGATTCATAAGGTAAAGTCTAAATTTTGAGTGACAAGTTTGTATCAGTATAAGTTCCTAATTGCAGCAGAGATAGCTTTCTGATGGGGATGTTGCTGATGGAGATACAATGCTTTAGTAGGTGCAGGAGTAGAAGGGAACTCTCTTCTCTCCACCCAATTTTGCTATGAATTGAAAACTTCTCTGAAAAATTGTCTATAAAACATGTGATTAAAAGTTTGAGGATTTTATACATGTCAGGGAATCTTTCACATAGCAAGCCCAAGGGCTCCCTTGGTTACCACCATCCCTATAACTAAAAAGCACCTTCCCTGAGATCTCCCATGCATGGAGAGAGCAGAACTGAGTGAGTCTGCCTCCTTGTCAAACATCTATGCTTCTACTGTTAACTGCTGGGACCCAGGAACCCAGAGCCTTGCCTGGGGGAAAAATGCTCTAGAAAAGGAAGAGACTAATAGGCTAAAACATAATCAGAAAAGCAGCAGCTAGAGAGGAGTTGGAATGACCAGAGTTGGGAGGGGGGTGGGGGGACATACCCAAAGGGGTAACAATTATGTAAAATAAATAAATATTTAATAAAAAATAATAAAAATTAAAAAAAAGAAAAAGTAAAAAAAAAAAAAGAAAAGAAAGAAATTCCGTGACCTTGAAAAGTTCACAGCCTATACATGAAATGGAGGATTATTTGGGACTAATATCTAAAGCCTAGGAGTGGGATCAAAATTGAATGTAGCAAAATTCTGGTAAATATCAGATGATAGAGCACATGCCTGGTTAGATAGAAATGTGGTACATATATGATATAGACAACTTCACCCCCCCAAATCTCAGTCTAAAACTTACTGTACTTGTTTATTTTCTATTAATTTTAAGTGTGATAATATTGGGGTACCCCATCAGGTACCCCAACCATAGTGCACCTCACCTATATTACAAACTCACCTATATTTCACCACCATAGATTGTTGTGCTTCCTTCTCTGTTTGTCCTCCCTCCTCCCCAACCACTCCCTTACTTGGTGCTTCAATTCTGTAGTCAGCTATGAGGCTTGGTTTTTTAGCTTTAATCTGGTGATTAGTTTGGTTGCTTTATATTCCACATAGAAATTTACACCTAATTTTATTCGATTTAAAGCACACTACAGTTACTCAGCATACATTATTATTGATACTGGGGGCTGTTTTCTAGAATAATAAAGTGAGTTAGAGAGAACAAACTAATTTTCCCATTTATATTTAACACTATCAACATTCCCTCTCTTACCCCAGTTACTATAATTTTCCCTTTATATCTGGAGCATTACATTTCCTTTTCAAAGTTTTTATGATTTACTTGTAAAACTCAAGAATTTAGTGTAATGGCTGCTTTAAAAGAATTCCCGTGGAGATCTTCAGGATGACACTCTCTGATGCAATCTAGAGAAGCAAGTGACAGCTCTCAGGTCTCCATAATGCTTGCCCATCTTCAGGTCTGAGTGATTGATCCTGGCCAAGATGCCCTAATGCAGATATAGGGCATTGGACCCAGCATAGATTGAAAACAGGTTAGCCAGAAACCTGGGCCAGACAGTGCTTTCTGTACCACAAGAGTAGAACCTTGACTAGCTTTCCTTACTAAGTGAGGGGAAGAAGTCCCAGGAAGCTAGACTCCTTTTCTCGTGTGCATTAATCCATGGTGCCTGCTGGCCTGAAACTTCCTGTGGCCATTTTCAGTGGAGATAGGAACATCCCTTCTTTCATTTATTCATGATGAGCAGCAAACTACTCTTACAGATACAGTATGAGGTGGAATAAGTTTAGATGCGAGGCTTCTGCACATGTTTGCTTAAAGACTCCAGACAACTTCCTGGGTATTAGAAAATAGCCTACCTATTAGGTAGAAATTACATAACAATGAAAAGATGCTGAAAATATTGGGCTCACCTGTCTAATCTTATTGACCACTCATGAATAACTGAACTTTTATCTGTAGCCTTCTCAGACCCTAAATCATCATATTCAGAGTGTCCTGTTAGCCTGAGTTATCTGTTAAGGACTTACTTATATTCCAAAATCTAACTCAAAAACCACTTCTTCTTTGAAGTCTCTTCTCTTTTGTGCATTTCAAGTTTTTAGACTATAATAATGCACTATAATGTATGACACATACTCTTAAATAGGTGTATCAATATATATGTGTATACTTTATGTGCTGAAATACATATATGCATACAATGTGTCTATGATGTGAATATATATGGATATGTACATTTATTTATATACTATTAGTATAATAACATTAATTACATAACTGTGATATGCAGGGCATCTTGTAACATAAGGTATAAGGTGAATAGGATATATTCATGACCTCAATAATTGAATGTTATTGAAGAAAGTGTTCCTTTAAGGTAGACTGTACTATGATAAATGCTGAAATAATATTTGGATGAGATACAAAAGTGTATATAATATTACATATATACATATGTAAATACATATTTGTTTGGGTATTTATTTACAAATGTAAGACTGAAATTTGATGAAAAACCAATTTTTAAGATAACCTCCAAGCATTAATTTTATTTCAGAACCTGTAGCCTCTGTAGTTATTAAACAATAAGTCATGATCTCATTTTTAACATATTCTAACCAATGAAGCAGAGAACCCGTATATTTTTTCTTCTTGAGTATGATGTTCTTAAACTTAATTTGCTAGTCTTTTCATTTTGGTTACATCTCTAACTTTCTGCATCCCTCTCTAACTTTTCACATTTCTTTTATTTATTTATTTATTTTTTGAACTAGGTCTCAATACGTTGCCCCAAGCGGGACTCGAACCACGATTCCTGGTTCCGGCCGCGACTTCCTTGACTGCCATTTACAGGCATGTGCCACCATGCCCGGCCCTGATACATTTTTTTGATTCAAAATATTCCACTTAAAATTTGTCATTATGTTTCTTCAATAGAATCTTTTTTCTTTTACATTTAATAGGTGTTAACTCCATGTCCCCTTTTCTGGGAACAATGTGTCCAGGAGTACAGCTTGTCATAAATAATTTTAGAAGACCTGATTCATCCAGGTTTAATGAAATAGAGCTTTTACAATGCATTTATGCACAGACAATTAAACTTACCTAACTTACCCTTGAATAAACTCTAGAATAAATTGACTTTACCTACACTGCATTCTTTGACATTTACCGTCTCCATTGCCTTCATTAGGTCTTGACAGGAAAGTTTGGTTAGTTTAGAGGTTTATATCTTTTTGCTGAAAGTTCATTGTTTTTGCTTCTCTGCTACTGGTAAATCCACTTTGCGTAGATAATTAGTAAGGGAATTGGATAGAGAGCTCCAAAATATCCATTAAGTAGCTTACATTAAGAAATATGCAAATCTCATAGCTTTTAAGTCTTATTTCTAGTCTGCCTAGAAAAACACAACAGTCAGTACTTCAGTGCAATCTGAATTTTAAAACGTTTTCTGTAGCCATGTTTAAATGATAAAGATATTTAGTATAACTAGCTTATATGATATGATCATACTTTTTAAGATTTCCCTCCTTCCTTCCCTCCCTTCCTTCCTTTCACATACTTCTCACTTCTTCTAAATGTAAATCTAAATAAAGATAAATGTTTTCATCGAAAGATAATAAAAATTACTTTTATGGCTGTTGTACATGGGTAATTCATTCTCTTTAACTATTAATCCACAATTCTGATAGCTTTGGTATAAGCATTGGTTCCTAAGTCTGACAAAATGTAGTCTATTTAACTCTACTTGGGTTTTTCTTTAGCCTACCTTATTAGAAAAGAAGCACACTCCTTTATTAAATGCTGGGGTAGATTATAGGCACACTTTTGGAATTGAGCATTTGTATCTTCTGGTTTTAATGAGATTATGGAAGGAGGATTATTTGTGAGTTGCAGTACTTTTTCTCTTTAGAACTGTACTCAATTACATTATAATTATGTGCAAATCACTATATCTTTATGTACAGACATATGTACTGTTTGGTAAAAAGATGTTCCTCAAATAGCATAATTTGTCATTACATACATGTGCATCTCTGTGCTTAAAATAGCCATTTGTGTTTGTTACATACCTTTCATCTGTTAGATACTGAACTATAAAATGTCCTTTTTTATTTTAAACTTTTTCCTCCAATTTGAAATAGATTTGACTTGAGTTTTCAGTGTGATTTTCCTTTTCTTTGATTCTTCAAAGTTTTCAGTAGGTGCAGGCCTTTCTCCTCTCACTCCATGACTTGCTAATCCTACATATAGAATTTCTTCTGCTTTCAGGCTTCAAATGACCAGAGTTGGTCAGTCAGTTCTTTCTTCCTTTCATGATTACAGCAGGATTCTCTTCTTATTATCTATGGTGGGACAAAAGGTGTTTAATAAACACAGTGGATGCAATGCTTAGGCAGCTGTGAAAAGTAAGCAGAGGCTCAGTCCTCATGACATTTCCAGGGAAGTGGGGAGACACCTGTGAGGTGGAGAATATTTGTATGTTGTGGTCATAAGAACCCGCATGACTTACAAGCCTTTGGGGAATTCTGTATTCATTTTTATTAACTTTAATTATGGGAACATTATAAAATTTTCTCATTCTGTGTTGCGTGAAAAATGCAGAAGTTAATTGCTCCTGACATTTAATTGGTTTATGCTTCTCTCTAACAAAATCTTATACTGCAAGAGGCAGGGAAAACTAGCTGGCATGTTTCTGCGAGTGCTGAGGATTACACACCAAGAAATTAGTCTTTTTGTTAGTTCTAGCAGTGATTACAAATGCAATTTCAGAAATGTGGGGAGAGAAATAAAATCTGTGACTCTACACTCTACATATGCTAAAAGACTGACAAGGGCTTCCCCGAATGCTTTGTCTGACTTTGCCAGAATTGCTGAGCTTTTTCCATTATCATTGTACAGGTTTAAAAATGACTTATCTTTATACCTTTGTGGACATGTCAGGTTGTTTACAGCCCTGTTACAAGCCATCTGGACCCTTCATAACCTTTTCATATAGTCCTTCAAACGTCAGCTCAACTGGCATAAAAAGCATAAGGTGCCTGGCTGTTACCAATTATAATGTGTGATGGCTTGAGGAAGTTGGATTTCAGTGTGGCATGGTGCCTCTGATTTCAGGAGTGGTGAGAATCTCTGGAAAGCATCCATCTTCTGTGATGTGTTCTGAGCTCCTAGGGAGAAAATGATAAGCACAGTACAAAAGCCAATGCTAATTTCCATTTGACACACAATTATGCAGCACGTAGCATAAGTGAGGCATTGAGCCAGTGTTGTGAGTTGTGCCAAGAGGAAGGTAGCAAGCAATTTGCTCTCAAGGAGTTTGTAGTCTAGAGGAGGGATGGCCTTGGAAATGATAACCAAGTGAAGACAGATGGCTCTGTACATAAAACTGAGGGCCTTCAGAGGCAGAGATGAATGAAACCGTTAAGAGAAAGGTGGCTAGAGTCCTACCACGCCAGTGAAAAGAAGTGCCCTGTTCCTTGAGATGCAAAACCTGAACTGGGGAGAAGCAGCCTTATCTGCATCCTCTTTCATGATTTCTTCCCTTCTAAGTTTTGTAGGGCTGCATAAAACTGAGTAAGGAAATAGAAATAAAACCAAAAGTTCAAATGCTATTTTTTTTATTTCTCTTCTAAAATCTAAAAATTGTTAAAAACAAATACCAAACAAACAAAAAAACTGTCAGAGAGTGAGAGCACTTATCCAAGTTCATTTCCTTTATTTTGCTTATTAAATTTTCTGTGGATTAGCAATCACAGTACAACAGGTTAAGGAAAAAATAATTTCTTAAATTAATCTGCTATTAATGCCTTAATAAACATAAGAATGCCGCTGAACTCTTCTCTATCTTTAGCTAGTAGTTGTCACTGGATCACATAAATAAAAGAACAACAGTCAGTATAAAATTCTGTTGCTAGCGGTATAGTAGAGAAAATTGCACCTGTGTGCAAGTTGTATCCTTGAGGCTAGAATAGGCAGCATGGCATTTTCTTCAGTGATTACATAGGAAAGGGATAAGAGGACACTTATGGTGACCTCTCTGGAAGGGGACTTCCAAATGTAGCAAGAAGCAGGAATCAAGCCAGGCCCATATTTTGTTCAGGGAAGATAGGAACAGATGCTTAGTCAAAGTGCTTAGGTAAAATTGTCACTGAATTTGGGGAATGTGGTCTAGAGGTGAATGAGTCAGGAATGAGAGGGTACTGAGCAAGGCCATGATGAACATGATACAAGGAAACTCAGCATCCAGATAGAGGTGAGCCCTGGGGCACAACTAGTCAGGTGCCTGGACTCTGCTCCCCAGGATATGATATGGCAAGTATCCTTAGAAGCACAGCACCCAGCAGACCATGCTCACTTTTAGACAAGCATTTCTTCCAGGGTGATTATGGTCTCACTGCATCTGAAGACCAAGAATGTATGCAAATGCCCACCTCTTCATCTGACTGTTTACCCTGGAGATTCTCTCTGGATGAATATTAGGGATACTGAAGTTTGAATTACTCACTTAGATTATCCTAGGAAACAAACACTTGGGAATCAGCCACCTCAAACAAGTGAGAAATTCTACTTGAGACATTATTTGATCAGATAGTATTTCAGTGGGAATTCAGGAGGAATAAAGATGAATTTGAGCTAAAGAGATGAGAGACCATCTTGAAAAATGTAAAGACCTTTATTCAGTGATAGTGAAAGTGTTCTCACTTGGAGAAATGACCTGAAATGAAGTCTTTTAGGGAGAAGTCAGCATGGCTTAATGGAGAAGGTCACGGACTTTAAAGTTTGAGTCCCACTCAGGCCATTACATATCTATATAACCTTTGACAAGTTAACCATCTGAAATTTCCATTTTCTCATTTGGAAAATGAGATTGATAAGAGCTATTTTCTAGCATTACTCTAAGGAGTAAATACAACATGAAAGCATCTAGTTCTTTGCAAGTGCTCAATATTTGCAATTTCTCCATACCCAAGACTAATAGTCTATCAATATACATTTCAACATGCTTTAATTTTACCTGCCTGCATCTTAAAAATTGTACTTCATTTTTTTTTATATAATGCTGCTTAACTTTATATAATGCAGAAGTGTTGGTTCATATCTTTCAGGTGTATTTCACCACACCACACCCACCACAGTCCTTTGGGTCTCTTTTCCCTTTCTAACCCCCCCCCATAGACTCAATCCTGCAGTCAGATTTCTAGGGTTTATTTTAATCTGTTCTTTTGTTTTGTCTATATTCTACATACAAATGAAATTGTCTGGTATTAATCTTTTACTTTCTGAGCTTATTTTACTTAGCATTATTCCCTTTAGTTATGTACATATGGTCACAGATAGCAGCATCACATCTTTTTTTTTTAATAGTTGAGTAGTATTCCATGTGTATATATACCACATTTTCTTAATACACCCATCTGTTATTAGATATTGTTTCCATATCTTGGTTATTATAAATAGTGCTGTAATGAATATAGGAATGCATATATTTTTTGAGTTAGTGTTTTTGTATTCTTTGGGTAGATGTCTAGTATTGCTGCAATCATATGGTGGATCTATTTTTAACATTTGAAACTATTACTCCATGTTCTTTTTCCATAACTGCTGAAACAGTCCACATTTCCACCAACAGTGTAAGGAGGTTCCTTATTTCCTACACCCTCATCAACAGATATTTATGTCTAGTCTTTTTTATATGGGTCATTCTCACAGGTGTGAGACAGTGACTCATTGTGTTTTTGAATTGCATTTCCCTGATAATAACTATCAGTGGGATTTTTTTTCATGTGCCTATTCATCATCTGTATTTCTTCATTGGAGAAATGTCTGTTTAGCTCTTGAACTTTTGTTTGTTTGTTTGTTTTGTTTTGATTGAGTTGTTTGCTAGCTGTTGAGTTACATGAGTTCATTAAAGATCCCAGATACTAGCACTGTGTCAGATATATGATGTACAAATATCTTCTCCCATTTTTTTAACATTGTGAAAGGACAGGTTTATTAGAAAAAGGAGGAAAATGGAGGCACCTGCATAGTGACAGATGGGCAGTAATTCTACCTCCCAGTTTTGTTTTAATGATATTTTTTTCACTATGCAGACATTTTAAATTTGATGTTGGTGCAATTATTTATATTCTCTTTTATTTTGCTTGCTGTTGGAGTTGAATCCCCTAAATATCACTGATATCATTGTCTTAGAGTGTTTAATCTGTGTATTTTATGGTTTCAGGTCTCCTATCCAGTTCTTTAACCTATTTTGAGTTAATTTTTGTGTATGATGTGAGCTAGTGGTCTAATTTCATTCTTTTGCATGTAACTGTCTAGTGTTCTCAACACCATTTGTTTGAGAAGGCTTTCCTTTTTCCACTGAATGCTCTTAATTCTTTTTGTTAAATTAGCTGTCCATGTGAATAGGTTCAAGCATCCCCATATGTTTCCCTCTAAGTAAGGTTCAGAGCATCAGGACAGAGTGGATAAAAATTAGATTTAAAGAAGACCGGCTTTAGGAAGGAGAGCAATATGGTCTGATATGGAAAGAATGTACAGGGTGTTTAAAAATCAGCCTGAAAACCTCTGTTTTAGATCATACAGTTTCAGTGCTACAGATTTGCAAACCAAGAATTCAGTTAATTCAGGTCCATGGTGGTGCTATACTTACTGAATTACATTTTTATCACAAGGAATAGTGAATGTAGCACACTGGATATACTGTTAACATTTCTGCTATACTGTAAAATGGGGCAAAAGCACAATACTTATTGGAAATGTATTGTTTCTCTGTGGTAAAATTTTATGTTCTCGTGAGCTATCATAGCTTTTCAATTTAAATGCTGAAGCAGGTAGCCTGCATGAGAAAGAAGGGGATAAAGCAGATATCCTTTTCAGGAACAGTGTATTGGACTGTACCAAATACCTGAACACAAAATTGAAATAGAAAATGGGAAATAGGGCTGAAAGTGGATGGCTGGTCTGGTTGCATTTCTAGTAAGAGTGGTTCCCAGTTAGCTATAAGAAATGACTCATATCTCTCCCTTCCTTTAGAGGTCCTTTCCCCAAACGTGGGAAGAGTGTTAGTTCCCACAATTCAGATATCAAATGTACCTTTGTTGTAACTCCTATGCCAACCTCGCTGAAGCTGCTCTCACCCCAGCCTCTCAAGGACAACCTTTCTCTTGAGTTCTGGTGTCTTTTCAGCACAGAGCATTGAATCTCCTGCATTGCTTTGGAACCCACCTTGACAAGGAAAAGGGATCAGCTGGTCTTGGCACTGAGGATTTTATTGAATTTGCTTTGAAGAGTTCCTGGCATGAGATGTATTCTCATGAGAGGTTCTGGCATGAGATGTATTCTTGATTAATCTCCAGATTGATGATCTCACATGTTTGCCAAGAACAGGAGTGGTAGAACATCAGAGTGATAGCTATTCATTTAACCTTGTAGTTCCTGTTTTTTGCTCTCACCTGCCTCATGGACCCTGCACTCCATCATGCCTTTAGTCAAACCCATGATTGACTAAGACCTCTATAGTGTCACCATACTGTCTTGTGGTGTCCTGACAAGACCCCACTGTTCACCAAGTATATCAGTCCGGTCTGAAATATCTTCTCCCCATCAAGTTCTAAAAAGTTTTTATTATATATATATATATATATATATTAACATTAGATAACATTAGAGACAATCTTGAAAAACAGCAACATTGGAAAACCACCAGTATGTATACAATATATTTTCTGTTTCAGCCTTAAGTGTTCTTTGTAGTATGAAAAGGAAGTAAAGCATAAACAAAAAATAAGAGTAAAAGATTGAATGTATGAACACACATCTTATAAAGGAATATCTGATTGTATCTCCTTAATATTATGTGAAGTAATTGGTTAGATAATTTGAAAACAATTTCACATCATTCATAGTGTGATATATCCTAATGTATTTTCTATAAAAGAAGAAGAAATAATTCTGAACCTTCTGCTAATATAACATATAGAGGTATTTTGCATTTTCTTAGAACTTATACCAATTAAAATCACACTGGCACTGTCCCCTATATCTCATGCATGAAGCTGTCTAGGACAGGACCCAAAATGGTGACTGTGTCATTTCCCTCCCTTTTCCTCTTTACACATTATCTACAAGTAAATAATCTGATAGTAAATAAGAATGTAGGACCTAAACTGAGTGCCTGGTAAGATTGCTCATTGTTTACCTGCATGATCCAGACATGTGAAGATGGAGAGAGGGAATACCTGGGGATCATGTGGAAGAGCATAAGAGGCAGTGGGGTTAGCTAGCAACTAGACTCATGCAGCTAGATGGTAAGATGGAATATGTAAAATATATAGATGATTCCAGGGAAGTGAGTGGATGTAAGAATAAAGAAAGTCTGTCAGTAGCTAGTCTGCCTTCTCGTGCTGCTCCTAACTGCTCAGGTGACAGTAGGGTCTTAAATTTGCACATCTATGTGATGTAAGACAGAGTTGAACCAAAAGGATGAGCATCCTAGTGTCATGAATTTATTTGCAGACTGAGTCACAAAATGAGAGTTCATCTTGATCCAATAACTTCCTTTTCTAGAACAAATGGATGCTTTCCGGTAGAAACTATATATGTGGTGCTTACTGTGTTGCACTTATTTTATACAGCCTTTATGTTAGACACTAGAGAAAAAGTCATGATAAATTATAGAGCCCTACCTGTCAGTCCTTGATGAGATCAGCTTAAAACATGTTGGAAATGATTTTTACAGAGCAGTATAAGTCAGGAACATAAGCAGGGAGTAGGGTTGAGCATCAGATGAGTTGTTTTCATATTAGGATATCTGGGAAAACTAATTTTTTAGATTTCTTTCTTCTCTCACCTATTTGGAAAACCTTCATGCAGTGGTGGGGTGGGTTCTAACCTTGACTGTGACAAATGTGAAGGAGTTCTGGGTGTCTTTGATCACTGGGCCATAAAGCACTTGGATGACCTGCTTCCTCCTTGGGTGGTGAATACCTCAGCCTGAGGCTCTGAGCTGTAAGACCTTTCACTCCCAGTGTGCAAAGTCAGATGGCATGGCTGAGGTGACATCAGCAGGGTTCCTCCCCATCACAGTTTCATTAGTGGACGTAAGGAGGATGAAGGATGAAATTCAGGTAGAAAATGGCAATTAGTTTCTGCTTATACCTGTGTGCCATGGATTGTTTCCAACTCAAATTTCTGAAATTTGTTCAGCTGCTGTACATCAGACCATCAATGAGTAAGAGCTGCTTTTAAAGAGGAAAGGTAATGCACAGCAGGCAAGTTTGAGCAAAATGTATTTTGGTACTGAAACATTTCTTGAGCATGCTCAGATTGAGCCTTCATTTTTAATCTTCAAAAATAATAGAACTTTTTGAAGGTAATAGTCTGTTGCAAGTTAAAAACAACCATCTGGTAGTGCTGTGTAAATGGCAAGATTTTTTTCTAAGACTCTTTTCACTCCAAGACTTCTTGTTCACCCTTTTTGCAAGATACGTGATGTGGCTCAGTGAAAGTTTAGTAGATTCTTGTTCTGAGAGTATTCTTGTAAATTAGTGAATTAAGAATTTGGGTGTTTATCAATTTGTTTGTAAATTTTATTTATTAGCTTAATAAATAAAATTTATCAACTTTCTAATTGGATCTGAGTTGAATTGGAGCTCATTTTAAAAAAATTGGTTTCCTTACTAAGGATTTTATTAAAGACTGCCATTTAATAAGCACTCATCGTGTACCAGGTAGTGTTTTAAATATTATATATCTAAGTTTTTATAGATACCGTTGTGCTAGTTAATATTCAAAATATTTGCAGGTACAACCAATTTCCAATATATCATATTTAACTCCCATTATCTCTCTTATTTCCTTTTATTTTCCTCTATCCCCTACCATTTGCCAGTGTTAGTAATATTAACATTTCTTATATTAGAAAGTTAATAGCCCACAGCAGCTTAAACCATGTTACAAAAATATATTAAATTCAAAAGACATAAAGTTCTGGTATTACTTGTAAATACTTCTCTGATGAGGTATTCATGGAGTAGGTAACTGGGTGTGGCTAAACTGCTCTCTTTCTACTTGTTCTGTAATCATCCTCGTATGATTTTGTTAATGTTACAGGATATAAAGTCATGTGATGATCCATGTCTCTCTTCATTTGAGTTGTTTCTTTCCTAAATCAGGGCTAATGCTTGAAGTACATCCAGCAGTTGTGCAACAGAGATTTCTGCTTAGTACCTGCAGTGATTTCAATTTTTGGTTCCATAATGTAAATACTTTTGACCACACAGTTGCACCATATATTATCAGCAGGATCTATTATCCATTGCGTACACCAAGACTTCTGTGACAGCCACAAAAAGAGAAGCCAAGTCTTTGGAGATATGTTGTCTTGAGTTTTAATTCCAGCTTCACTGGAAAACAATGATGCGACTTTTACTTGTGATGCATAAGCTCCTTCTACCTCAAAGGGAAATAATAACCTCCCATGGTCATTGGAAGTTAATCATCAATAAATATGTATTGTCTATGAGCATAAATTATTGTCAATAAAGTTTAATTTTCTCCAAAACTATTGTCCCTTCCTATTTCTGTACATCGAACGTTACTCTAAACATTGTGTTAGAGATCTTATACCTGCTATCTTATTGGAATTCCTCTGTTTAATAGTTTTATACTCATACTGGAGAATCAACAATTACTTTTCCTCAAATTCAGCTAGATTATCTCCAACTTGTTCAGAATCAGTTTTCAATGAGCAGGGTTCCAACCTGACCACAGTGCTAAGCCTCTTGGTGTTGGTAAAAATATCTTCTTCCCTTCCCATCTTGGAAAACAAACTCATTTCCCTTGTTAAAAAAAAAAAAAAAAAAAAAAAAAAAAAAAAAAAAAAAAAAAAAAAAAAAAAAAAAAAAAAAAAAAAAAAAAAAAAAAAAAAAAAAAAACAGTGAAGGATGGTAAGGAGAGTAAGAAAGCTTCTTACTGAAGTCTTTTTGATTTGAATCACTTAACGCCAACTTGACAGCTTGAACTGAAGCACTTGACATCTTTGAAACTCTTCCTTTCCCCTTGTGAACTTGAACATAAAGGTCAGAGCAGAAGAGGCCAGTGGGCAAAAGGGTCATGCATAGACAGCAGTGTGACCTGATGAACAGTTTCATTTATACCAAGAAGAGTCTATGTTTTCCAAGAAAAAAAATCCCCAAATGAAAGTAGATATCTTTCTGGAAAAAAAATCAAAAACCACACCAGCAAGCATCAACAAAAATTCCACAAAGCAAATATCTGTTTTATAGACCTGATGATATCTAACATCCACTCAGGGATCTAAGAAGGATTTTTTTCCCTGTTTTTCTTAATCCTTGTAGAGGCTTTTGGAATATAGTATTATTTATCTGCTTTGAAAGACACTGGATTTCTAGATGGCCATAATAGCAAAAATCCATTATGGTATAAAAAAATAACAATTATGGTTTCTTGAGCTGTTACTTTGTGGTAATAATTACTCTCAATCTTGATGTGATTTATCTCAATCGTGATAATTCTATGATGAAGAGGTTGCTTCTATTCACATTTTACATCTAACAACTACGGCTTGAAAAATCTGCGTATTTGAGATCATGCAACAAATTATTAATTAAATCAGTGTCATAATCTAGTTTCAGTTCCCAAACCTAATTTCTTAACCCTTGCACTTCTCACAACTGAAGGAGGCAGTGGAGTAGATCTAGTAGCACTTCATTATTGTAATGAAGAGGAAATTAATGTCCAGAAAGCTAATGTGATTTGTCCAAGGTTACACAGTTACATAGTCACAAATCCAGAATGAGAACTTACGTTGACTGATGTCCTTCACGGTCAATATAGTGTTTGCTTTTACATCACATCCAGGGTTATTTCTCCTTGCTGATTTTCTGTCATTTTGGAGAATTTTTAACATTTTTTAGGAGGAGAAATAAAGGAAAAATGGGAGTGAGGCAAAGAGAAAGGGAAGGGGGGAAGAGGAGATAGAGAAGGAATAAATGAAGAAAGGAAGGAAAGACGGAAGAAGAGATAAATAGATGAGTGCAGGAAGAAAGGAAGGGAGGATGGAAACAAGGAAGAAAGGAAGAAAGGAAGGGAGGAAAGAAACAAGGAAGAAAGAAAGAACGAGATGGAAGGAGGATTGAAGGGATGGAAGAAGAAAAATAGATGAAATTTTGATCCATCAGATGTTGATTTACCTGGTATAGAAATTTTCAGTCCTTTAACACAGCTTCCTGATGAAACCAAGTATTTGTAGAAGTAATCTGAAGAGAAATACACTCTTCTATGCTATCTCCTGCTTTGACATGACTTCCCTTATAAGGAAGGGCATTTGTACATGTCAATTCCCAAAGGTCACATACTCATCTCAGAGTACACTCACTGTTTTCCTCCATTTCACATAAATCTCAGGCTTTTCTTTTTTTCTAAAATCGTCTTCCCTCTCACCCTCCCCCACATCTCGTGAAGCAGTCAAAGTATTACCCATACAGCTGATGTGGAACTAGGAGGCAAATACTTCCCCACATCAGTATCTTTTCATCCTATTCGTGTCTCCAGTACCAACTTTTCCTAGTTTCTTTACTCCTATCTTCTTTTTCCTTAGCATCATAGTATGTGTGTTATATCCATACCACTCTAATACTAAAATCTACTTGCATTTCTATTTTGTTCTCTTTCTTCATCTCCTCTTCCTCCCTGCGTTCCACTTCTGCCAGAGGTGTCTCTCTGCATATTTATAAACTCCCTAATTTCTTTCTCTCAGAATATCCTTTGCTATTCTGCTTAATGGCAGATTGGTGATCAGTATAAACTAAACTAATTTTCAAAGACCTGTCTCTTAGCTCTTTTATAAAGAATAGGCTAACAATGTTGGTACAGGAAAAGTAGTAAAATAAATTTATGTTTTTGTGCCGTTGTAAGATTAGCTGAAACTCCAATAAAGGGGTTTATCATAATTAGGTGGAAAATTCAAAAGTGTGTAGCATACATGGAAAAGATGCTCTTGGTATAGTTAAAGGGAGATGCACTTATTTCAGAGAAGATTGTGTTTTATTATGAAGGACTACAGTCCAACAATATACTATAATCTGTTTTGGAGTTTAATTGATGTTTTAATCAAAAGTGCTTTTAATTGAACCATTTACTGAAGTCAATTATTATTGTCATCATTAGTCTTATTGTTACTAAACTCTTGCAGAGTATAAATTTGGTACCAGGGTATTTTGTGGAAGTCAGAGGAACCATGGTAATTATTTATAATTTTAAACTTGATATTTCACTGAGATGGAACACCAAACAAACTAACAAAGAGCTCTGACTCTTCCATCAATTGGCATACTATTAACCCCTGGAAATGAGTGGGATGCAAAGTGTATCATTAAACAATGGAGGATTCATAATGTGGCTGGCAACACTACACACGTGAACATAGTAGAAGCAGTTGACTGCCTTTGAAGAATCTCTTGACCAAACTGTTTATGTGTTATAAAATCATGGAACTAGATGAATACTTTTGTTCTCTTTCTTCCTGCTATGACAAATTCTTACCCTCTCCTTGTTTCCTTATAATTTGCTCTTTAGGTAACACTCTCCCAAAATGTAGGCACTTTTATATAATGCAAAGCTTAATTTCCGTTTAGTCCTCCTAAACATCCATGAGGTTCATTTGTAGAGTGTCATTAAGTAATAGGCAGTGTGCTCAGCTCTTAAGCATGTTATTTGTTGCATTTAGTTGCAACAAATATAGGTTGTTGCACTAACCTATAGAGTTAGTGTTACTATCACCATTTTACAGTTAGCAAACTGGGATTCAGGCAAGTAAAAAAAAGTGTTCAAAAACCTGCAGTAGTAAATCACAAAGCTGGAATTCACACCAAAGAATGTGTGAATCTGGAGCTACTGTTCTTTCTCTGACTATCATTATCTCTTGAGGTTTTTAAGAATTAAAAAAATTTAGGATACTGAAAGATTTTTAAAATTTGATAATAGAGTGGTAAAAGCATATACATATGTATAGTATTAACTTGCAGTATTTGGCTGTGTAAATATTTTTCATGTAATCAAATTAATTTATCATAGTTCCATTTAAATGTATTATTTGTGTGCCTGAAACACATGTCAACATAGGACTCTTTAATCTGTTTTGGTCAATGAAGTCTAATCAAAACCACAAGGTTCCTGTGTTTTTAAATCTCTAATTTGAGAATACTGTCATTCCATCTGAATAACATTCATTTAAACAAACTCCATTCTGACAAATCTTTATTTAATTCTATCCATCTTAGTTCACCATTAGCTTATTCAGTAACTGAAATAGATGTATTTCAATATATCTTTACCTTGGGGATCTAAAAAAAAAAAAACTTTAAAACCTGAATTTTACTCTTAGGAAGCATATGTGGTAAAAAGAAAAGCAGATTTTACTCAACCAAATCAAGAGGTAGGAGGTAGGAAGGGTGATGAAACTTTTGAGAGTAGATTTGGGGATTTGAAAAGTTGATAAAATGTGCAAGAATATTTAAGGTGGAGGAAAAGGTGCAAGTTGTGTAGAGATACAACAGGTCAGAATGTAATTGTAGAGTGTTTGTAAAACAAAAGTGAACTGGAACCACACTTAACCAGAAGATTCTTTGACTTCCAGGAGATGGTCAGTCTCTATTGTCTGATAGTAGGAATCCTAGGGAGCTTTATAGGCATGAGCGTAATAGGAACACATCTTTTAGAAACAGAATGCTGAAGCAGAGTGAGGAAAATGAAATTGGAAAGAAACTGATGATGGGAGGTTAGTCTGGGGGAGGGATATTGCTGAATGGTTTCTGTGAATGAGGATGTTATTTCTGGACTAAAACAAAAGTGCTGAGGGAGAAGAAAAAGGTGTGAATGCAACATGCTTTAAAAGTAGAATAAGAAATAATTTGACCTATTGAATGTGAGATGTAGGGCATAGGAAGAGTCAAATGTGATGTAGATGTTTTTGCCTTAGATAGTCAGTTAGCTAATGATCCTGTTTGCTAGGGATGGGGAAGCCTTGGGCAGTGATGGAGTCTGGTGCTGACTCCTGTGGCTGGATGCACTGGGTTCAGATAAGAATATGTGGAAGATGTAAAGCAAGTGACAAGTGACAAAGGAAAACTGCTAATCCACTGTGAAATAATCCAATCTGTTGTTTCAATAGGGAATTTTTGGTAGAATGGAACACAGTTGTTCATAAGGAAATAAAACAATGCTCAAGTAACTGAACATGGCAAAAAAAAATAACATCAAATAATGAATCTCTAAACTGAGAAATCTCAGGCTGATGCTGAGAGTTCCACTGCTTTCGCTGGACACTTCGAAGAACTTTCTGTGAGATTTCTTGGTTAGCTTTTAATGCTCAACTCATTTTAGAATTTAGCAAATCATACCTTGCTTAGAATGTGTTGCTAGACTATTCTGCCAAACTGGGGAGGTTTATCCATTAAATGATGCATCTTTATTGAAATCTATCTTAGCAAGTTACTTTGACTTACCATTAATACTCTAGAACAGTGGATTATGGTCATCAAATAACTTGTTAGAAATGCTGATGTCAGACACCAGCTCAAAAATGACTGAGTGGGGAAAGCTGAGAATGGAACTCCACAAGCTGCATTTTTACAGGTCCCTGAGATGTTGTTGCTTGTTAAAAACCAATGCTCTGGACCCAGAGGTAAAAGTTGATGAAAAAGAATATTTGAAAAGAAATCTAAAAAGAGAAAGGAATAGAATTTTAAAGAAAATCAGTATCTACTCTCTCTCTCAGCCAATAAAAACTCTTCGGAACCATACTAGTTACTGCTTCTATATCCCCTTGAATATCCATTCAGCAGATACTTGTTGAGGATCCAATTAGATCTAGGGACTGAACTGGGTGTGGCAGAAGGCAGGGAGAATTTGTGGTTTTCTTTCATTCTTAATTTTTTTTACTTGTTCATCATAAGCTAAATACTACATGGTGATTTCAGAGACTAGGAGAGACTTGACTCTTTAGAGTTCCCATGCCAGTTTACATGCTGAGCACTTCTGTGTAAACATGGAGAAGAAATGGGTCTCTGTTCAGCCTGGCCATGGATTATAAATTCCTGATGCTCTACAGTCTTGCTGATATACTAGTCTTCATTCTCGGGAAGCATTGCCACCCATGAGACACTGGTGGAGTGTCTCACCAGTGAGCTTTAAGCAACAGAAATATCAAGCTCCACTTGATTCATCTTGCACTGCCCATTCTCAATGAAGGCGAAATGGCTTTTGGTCCCTCCATCTGTCTCACTTCATAATTCCTCGAAACTTGGTAGAGAAATCATCCCTCAGACACTCTGATATCTTTGAAACCCAAGTGTATTTCAGTGAAGCTTTGGAAATACCAGAATTGCCTCTGATGATTCCTCTTCTTCCTATTTTATCTTTACTGTATTCCTTGTTGCACTGTTTACCACTTTTATCTTCTCTCCCTGACAGAATTTTGTTGTTGTTGTTATGGTTGTTGTTGTTCTGTCCAAGCTTTGAAAATACTACTGTTCCTTTTTGTTGCCCGTCATCACTGGCTGCCTTGGTTTCACTGACCGTTGCTTATCTGTAGCATGCCTGTTGTTTCTTTAATAAGGTGTCCTTCCTGGGCTCCAGAGCAGACATACACAGGTCTGGTACCCTAAACTGAAAGTTTATCCTGCTGGCTTGGATCCCTTTGAAGTATGAGGATATTGGCGGCTCAGCAGTTGATTTTTATCTTCTTTGATGTACTCTTCTTATTCTTATTCAGTGGACTCTGCATGATTTTTATATCTCAGAGGTTCCTAATAAAGAAATGTCCCTCCCTGTCTTTCACATCTAATTTTTGGTCTGAGAACTCCCCTGAGGCTGTTTGTGGGGCGAGTGGTTCTTTCAAGAGTGTGTAATATAATGTCACTAAAGAAAAACAAATATTATCAGGCAGACTGGATATGGTCATTCATAAGTCTCAGGCAGTATTTTAGCTCTCCCCTTTGCCTCATGTATTTGCATAAATGGTTCCTCAATGCAAGGAGAATTGACTAAGAATTAAAACTAGTCAGATTCTGAAAGAGGTCTAATACTTGATAATCACTTGTGGACACCTTGGTTAAGCACACTATGATTTATTTCTCTCAGCTACATAGTCAAAACCAAGTACTGTGAGTAGATTTGTTCCTAAGTCTGCAGTGTTTGGGAGGTATGCTGTTAGCTCTCTGGGCCCAGACTTGACTGCCCTGGAGAGTTGACACAGGAAAATTGGCAACGACCACTTCTGACCTGACCTTCTGTCTCCTTGTTTCCCCTCTGCTTACTGACGACATCTGGCCACTAGCAACAGTTCAGACCTTTCATCTTGATTTGGCAAATAAATAAAAGCACAAAAAAATCTGAAGTGAATCATAGGTTTGTTTATTTATTTTACACATCTTCACTGCTAAGAAAAACAATCGAGCCTATTCTTATTAATTATGTTTATGGGTGCTATCAGGTTTTTGTTCATTTTTAATATCCACATTTATTTAACCAGATATTTGAGAGATGGGTACTTAGAAAATTGCATAGAAAATCTATTAATTAGCATTACTTTGCCCTTGGGAATGTTTTTTAATGAAGCTCTTTTTCCTTCCTTGAAAGGCTTGCATGGGAGGAGTTTTAATTTCAGAATCCTGTTTGAATATAGTATTAATTTCTTATATGCATACAATATTCACATCGATTTCCTATGTCTTCATATGATTCTCATTTGAGAAAAAAAGAGCAGGGAGTATCAATCCTATATTCAGATGCGATTTGAATGTTCAAAGATGCTAGGACTAGAGTTTTACCTAATTCAGTGAGCTTTTTATTTTAGCATATTAAGTCTAATTTCACATCTCATGCAATGAACAATTTGCTAAGAGGGAATTGTTTGCTAAAAATTGCTTATCCATTACACACACACACACACACACACACACACACAAAAGAAAACCCTATATGAATTACAATACATTAGGAATGTGTTTTGTGGTAATTCATGAAAAAGCAAAGCTAAATTGTAGAATAATTATAAACAATCAAGAGATGGATACATAACCTATCTTTCAAACTTAACTCTGGACTTATTTTTCTACATCTGATTATTTTGCTTTGTCATCAACAATAATTCATTCTCTCATACTTGGTCAGTCCAATTTTTTTTCCCTTTCACAACTTCAAATCAAATAGAATTATTTCATATTTTAAGATATGGTCTTTGATTACAGTTATGTGCTGAGACTGGAGTGTCTTCATATTTCCTACAATATGGGCCCTGGCAACTGAACCTGAGTTTGGCAGCTATACAAGAGCAAAGTGGTAAAAAAAAAATCACAGACAGTTTTATGGGACAAAAGGGTGATGGAAAGCTGGGACTACAAATCAAAGGTGTGATGTAAGCCCATTTTGATGATTGATTAGCAGAATTTCTTGTGGAATTAGAAATCTTAGAAAATCTCTAGCAGATACTGCTCATAAAACCTATCTTCTCATCAATGAATATAATTCCTTTATTATTTCTGTATGGCTTAAATTTACCTCTGTAGTTAGGAAGAAGCAGATGAGAATTAGAATTATTTTGGAGTTCTGGTTCTCTGGCAAGAATACTCTTGCTCCCCCGTGGGCATGTGGCAGTGTTTAGGGACAATTTTTGGTTGTCACAAGTGCAGGAAGCTTCTGGCATCTTGTGAGGAGAGGTCAGAGATATTGCTGTACTCCCTGCAATGCAGAAGATAACTCCTTCTGATGAAGAATTATCTGGTCCAAAATGTCAAGGTTTCCCAATTTAAGAAGTCTTGATTTATACAAGCTGTTAAGGTGCTACAATTACTCATGAAATCAACTCCCTGCAAAACCAGTTTTGAAGAAATAAACCAGTAAAATAGTGATGATACAGTTCATGAATATTTTAGATAATTAAATTAGTTCTTCATTTCATTTTACGCTCATATGCATATATGTCAATGTTATTACACTAGCAGTTTTCCATATTTTCCAGAGACCCTTTAAAATGATAACAAATAAAAAAAAAAATCTAGTGGTCTCATCACCTTCCAGTCAGTATTTGTTAGTTTCTAAATACATCATTAATTAAAAAAAAATGAGAACAAGGTGAGACTCACTTCTTTTCTTGTTAACATCTTAAGCAACAGTTAAGTAGTTGCTGCCCCACCCCTGCCCAGCTCCCTTGTCTTTAGGAGCTTCTCTGGATCTGCAGGTAGATCTCCTTCCTGTGAGCTTTGACAGCATTGCTCCCAGACCTCAGTGTGTGTTCACTACACCTGTACATCTGGACATGAACATATCTGTCCTCCTGGATAGCAATCATGTTGTTTTTAGCTTTAGTTTTCTTTCCAGACAATCAGAATAGCACCCTTCAAGGACGAGCTGCTTTGGTAATCTCAGACTGTCCCCATATTTGAATTTATCTCCCTGATGTTATTAGCTTCTTCCCACATGTGTACTTACATTGAGGGCCAGGAGGCCAGTATTCATGTTGGTGTGTTTTCAGTCTTCCCTCTAATCTGCTCCCCTTCTTGCCTGGCTAACCTGTCAGGCCTTTGCCAGTTTTAATATTTCTCCTTCAGCAGTTTTCCCTGAGACCTTGCTAATTGCTTTCTTATATCAAGAAGTGGTGAGTCCTTTTGGCCTTTATAAGTGTGCACCTGTCTGTGTTTCTGTGTGTGCGTACGTGCGTTAAAGAGCTCCGCTTTGCTCTAGAGCCTTGTCTTACACAACTACCCCCCCCCCCACTTATTCCCCACACATGCTTTTTTAAAAAAAAGTCTGAATGATTATTTTAACGGGCAAGACAGACAGCGAGAGCTCCCAGGTCTTTGCTCTCCCTGGCTGTGTGTGTTACCTTCTCATCCAACTCCCGATGGATGGGACCACACACGCTAATGCTCTCTAATCCCTGCAGCTTTGACACTGCTGAGAACTGTTCAGATGCTTACCCAGCTCTGGCCGGCTTCTCATCACCTTCTTGTAGAGTTGAGCTGCCTTTCACATTCATCACAGCAGTGATAGCATCCACTGTCCCGGTCTCCCTCCTGGGTCACCTGGTGGGCTGCCAGCATTTGAGATTGATACTTGCCATTTCCAAGGTAGGCTTTGCTCTGGCCTCTGTGGGCATGTTCACTGAAGGAAGCATCATTCTTGTTGGCTGCGGTGGGGTGGGAGGCTCCTTTTTAGTCTCACGGTGGATCATTCTTCTGCCTCCTCCAAGCATCAGCCTAATTGAGTGAGGACGTAGTCACCGAGAGCAGTTCTTAGGAGTTTTCCACCTCCAAGAAAATACGCGATTTCTGCTTGGACTGGGAAGAGGGTAGCCCAGTGGAGATGGTGGTGGTATCCTCAGCATTTTGTTTATTTTCTTCCTTTTCTTGTTGCACACATACTCCCCATTCATACTGTAGTTATGCAACCACGCATTCTCTGTTATATTTCAGAGACCCCAGCCCCAGTGGGAAGAATGCAATAACTTATCTTAATGAAACTGAACGTGAATGTCGCAAAGCTCACCTAAACTACTGGAAGAGGGAAGAACTAGTAGGAATCTTCAAGTAATATATGTGATTATCTTTTGTAGCAGTTTCTGGGCAACTTCAGTAGCTATTTCACACTACTATTCTGGCAGTGTGCATTCTGAGACAGATACTGATGTTAAAGATGATCGTGGAGGAATCCTTCTATTGAACGGCCAGGTCTTCTGCACAGAACTCTCCTTTTGTTTGCAATTCAGTGTACAAAGATGATCTATAGCATCAGCATCTCTCTGAGGGCAGTAACAGATGTCATCTGGGACCTATGCTAGACCCAACAAGTGAGACTACACTGAAACATCATGTCGAGGTGCTCCCTAGCTGCCCAAAGACCAGGGGTTTTGCTCAGCTTATAATTGCATTTAGTGCTCAAGACACTACTACTGAAGTGTCCCATTTTACAGATGGGGAAATCAATGCTGAATGGTAAAGAGATTGATCTGTTGTCCCTGGAAATCGAATCTTGTCCCTGCAAAAATTAAAAACCACATGCTGTCCACTCTATCACTGCTGACAATGAAGCTGCATTACTAATATTTCTTTGAATACAGTTTTAAGTATTCAGAATGAAAATATTTGGGACTCTGAGATGTCATGTTGCCAAGGAAGAAAGGGGTTTTCATGGGAGACAGGGCTCTAAACAACTTGGCTGAGCAGAGGTACTTGGAGATGTAGAGGTACTTGGAGATGTAGAGGTAGCTGCCTGCCTGATGAGGGCTCGGCAGGCTCACATTTCCCTGGCAGAAAGAGCAGGCTGGGGCTGCCACAGACTGGCAGTCCGAAGATGGTCACAGCAAGATAAATTATGTGTTAAGGAGATAATTACCATGGCCTTTCCTCTGAACAGCAGCTGGAAATAGGCTGGAACAGATGGAGCCAGAAATAGTGAAAAGTTGTGGGACAGCCTTACAGGAGAGACAGCCGTCCTCAAAGCAACAGCTGAAATAATGGCCTCTGGGTGGCGAGAGATAAGGTCCCATATTCTGCACACCGGATGGAAAAGGACTTTTCACCCTAGCTCTCATTGCAGTTTTATAGTTATAAAAAGAAAGTAGGATGCATTTTTAAATTGTATTTTTGTTGACTTATCACTCAAGATTGATTCACATGTTCTCCTTTAGGTTTATCCTAACTGCTTGTTCTCAGGCAAATTTTTACTCATGTGTCCAGACTATCTTAAAAAGTAATCACTGTCCACTTTATAGTCTAGAAGAATACTTAAATTCAGACCATCCTCTCCCTTTCCTTTATAATGGTAGCAAATATTACAACATCTCCAGAATGTACTCAGGTGAGAAGTTCATTTATTTGAATTTCCTTCTGGTCTACGTAGGAGATTGATTTTTCAATGAATATGCTAGATGCCAAATTCCTGTCTAGAATGCTTCTGAAGCTCTCCTTGTCGCATATATTTAGTAGTAAGAAGTAATGAAAAGATGAGGACTTTCAGGTAGATGGTGATACATACAGACTCACTGCCCTTGCTGCGCTCACCCTTAACCATCAATAATTTGAAAAGGCAGCTCCTATGGGCTGGAGTTTCTTTGTAATTTGGCTGCCTTTCTTTTGCTCTCCCCTACCCCCCCACCCCCCACCCCCCGCTCTCATAGTTTTCATGGCTCCACTGAATTGTTGATATCTGCAGCTAGTGGATAGGCTATTGCAAGTTTGCAACACAAAAAAAAATGATATGGAGCTGAGTGGATTTCTATCCCTCTGCTTGCTCTCTTGGCTTTAATCAAGATAATCCTAAAGCACTATTTCTCTGTGTGGTGTTGCAACAGATGTTATTCTGGGTTACTAAGAGTGTTGTAAAAAAGATAGTTTCAGTCCTAATGGCCCACCTGGAACCATGAAGTAGAAGTTTATTAATTTTTTACATTAACACAGTCTTTTAATTCACAGATTGTCTTCCTTTTGGAAAAATCTGCAGGATATAATCATATGGCTGGAAACGCCATACACCAATTGCTGCAAACAAAAGTTTTAAAATTATGTGGAAATGGAACCTTTTAAAAGTTATATTTGAACATTGATATAAACAAAGAACTCTTTAAAAAAATCTATCTTCTTTGTAGATTGAAATACAAATTAAAATTCATATTCTTCACACCTAAGTAGAATGAAGCTACAATAATAAAGTGGTGCTATGTATTTACTTAGCACATCAGATTTCCAAGTGGCACCACTATTTCATTATCAAATTGTAGATTCCACATCTCAAGCTCAGCAGATTTTTTTTTGCTATGATGCCATAAAATGCACAGTAAATGAATTTTGGGGGATACATTTAGGTAAATTACCCATGGTTTTGACTGAATAGCAGTGAACCCAAGGGATCCATAATTTCCACCCTTCAACAACTAAGAAGACTTGGAAAGATCAATTGAAGAGGTGTGAACAGTGGCTAAACACTTTTCCTCTTCTTTCCAAACACAGGATAATGAATTTCCTTTATACTTATTGAGTACCTTCTAAGTGTGGGAGCCAGATGGGAGAGGAAAATTAGATTTTTTTAAAAAGTTCCAGGTTTAGCTTCCAAAACTTCAGTGTGTCAGGGTAAAAGTAAGCACACTTTTCTTGTAATATTTTGGAAGGCTTTTTTCTTTGTCATATGTATGTATAATCTCTCTAGTGACAGTACAAAATATAGGTGTCCTCTGCTTTTACTGAGCAAATACTACCAATAAGAAAGCTGAAGCTCAAAACATATCACTCAGAATTTGATATTACATTAAAAGTCATTTGATTTGGGATATGGCACTAATCCCGCAATCTCCCCTATTTTCTTGTTTCTGGCTCAAATATATGTTAGGATGAAGATTGACCTTATCTCAGCTGAGGTGTATGGAGCATTGCTAATCTTGTCTCTATGTTCAAATCTCTCATCAGTAATTCCTAGAATAAGAAACTAAATTCCTATTAAAAGATATGTGTAGCATCAAGGTTGATTTGGTATTTGAATATTGCCATTTTAATAATATCGATTGAGGTTTTAGCACAGGAAAACTGAGCCTATTAAACATCAGACCTCTAAAGGAAAGTAATCTAGGAGAGGGTCTTTCAACAAAGAAAAACTTTTGCCATCTCTGTAGCCACAATTTAAGAGTCCTCAACAAATACCTGCTTACTAAATAAATATTTTTTTTTTCAGTTAGTCATAAGTGAACAAATAAATAAATGAAAAAATACAAGGAAATATATAGGCACAGGTGTTCTAGGTTCAAAGGGACAGGAAGCACTTTAGAATGGGGGCAGTTTAGAATGGAGCATGGGTGAATTAAGGAATAAACATGGTTGAGTTTAAAAAAAGTAGAATGTGACATTTAATCTTTTATGTAGCTGTTGTTAACCTGCCAAGAGCAGAATTCTCAGACGATTTTGATTGAACCTTGTGCCCTTCCCATACCTTGACCTTTCATCAGAGCTAGTTACAAACTTAAAGAGAAATCCTTCCAACTAATATAACCTGCTACTTAAAAACAAACAAATGAAAACCAACCAAACAAAATAAACTTTCTTAGAGAGCATTCATGCTAACATCTTCAGAGTGAGAAAACTCAAGGATAGTTCTTCGAAGCTTGGTGAGCTTCTCTTGGATATTCTTTTTTTTTTTATCATCTTTTTTTGGTTTTGTTTTTAATAAGTGAGCTTGATATTTATAGTGCTTCTACATCCGTTCATTTTAGGTCTGTGAAAAGGGCTGTTTGCCTGCCCATCGAGTGTGAATTATAGGACTGACATTTAATGGTGCAGCTTCTTTTGCTCAGTGCCCTCAACAATTGAGAGATGAGTTGGAAGAGAGTGATATTGTATAGTAAATGTCTCATACAATGGAAACACACCATTTTGATTTTATCTTATTTTTTTAAATGTAAGGTTGGGAAAAATAGCATGTGGTATATTGACATTATTCTAAATTGCAGTGTTAGAAGAACATTAAGCTTTTCATTTCACACTTTCTGACTCTTAAGCACCATTGCTGTATGGGGAAATCAGTCATTTTCTGATGATTCATGGACAGGTTTGTACCAATCAGAATTGGCCATAATTATGCCAAGACTCTTCTTTCAAGGAACTTCATTGAGGGCATAGAAAAAGGAAAGCTAAGGGAGACTCATCCCCTGTTAGTGTCCTGTGTAAATTCATAAACCATAAAGGCACAAGTAATTTCATAGTACAATAGAAATCCACTTGGAATAGACTGCTATTGTTATAAACCATGGATACCGACACAGCCATCTGGGGATCACTTGATAGGGACTTAATGGTAAATCCATGGTTGCATTTATCTTTCTCATGTTTGCCTTGAGGCTGTGGACATAAGAAAACAGTCAATAACATCTTCGTATGATTAATTTCCATGAAAATCACTGAGAATTTGGAGTCACTGATTTTTATCACTGACTTCTAGAGTAACTAGAAAGTCATGAGAGATGTTCATTTTTCTAAGACCATTTATTTTAAGAAATCCGTACAGAATGATGTTGAATCAGGAATGAGAATAAAAGGAAGCTTAGGAAAATAGGATGAGTGTTGTGATATTTGGAGTGAGAAATAGCTGTATTAATTTTTTGTGTGAAAAGAATACTCATGTGTATGTGTTTTATTCTTCCTTGATCCTCAGTTACTCCTTACTCCAGAACTCAAAAAATGTAGTGGATTTTATTTTATTTATTTTATTCTTACCTTAATTTTAGTATCAAATACATTGTTGTTTTAAATTCCACTACCACTTTTAAAAAGAAAAAAAAAAACCCTCCCAAGATAATTATTTCTCTTTGAACCATCCTCTGCCTTTTCTCTTTTATTCAAAGAACTTAATTTAAAATTTTTAAACACCAGCATTTTCATCTTTAGCCTGACATAGTCAGTGTGAGAAATTTGAATCCATAGAGATATTTTTTAGCTGGGCTTGATTAGATCACTGCTCTGCTTTAACCTGAAAGGTGCAAAGGGAAGTACTCCAAGCACCTAGGGGGAATCTGACAAGTATTAGCCAACGAAAGTTCAAGATAGGTCAGGTGCCACACAGGAAAATTAAATGTATTATTCTCACACAACAAAATTAGCAAATCATCCATAAACCTTAGCCACTCTCTCCTCCTTTTTATTCTAATGAGTTTAGTGTGCAATAATGATGGTGGAAGCTTCATCAGAATTCTGCCAGTGAAGGGGAATTTTCAAACTCTGTTTGCAAATGAGATCTGCACCATAAACCATAGTCATCCATCACAGAGAAGTAGCTCGTGCCTGATGAAAGGCTGTTTGGGCAGAGTCAATCAAATGGACGTTATTAGAGCCTGGCGTTACACCGTCCTTTAGGTGATGGAGAAGGGATGTAATGCAGTTATGTGATATTCATTTTTTGCAATGTTTCTATCTATCCTGTTTGTAAGACAAAACTCTGTTCAAACATGAGCATCTCAGACTGAAATTCATAATCTTGGTTATTAAGGAGACTTCTTTTTATTTTTCATATGCCCAGAGCTGTTAGAACATGTAGAGTTTACATGACATGGCTAACATTAGAAAGAGTTCATGTCCCAGTTAAAATTATAACTCATTATTGTTGGTTATTAGTGAAAGGGTCAGTTGAGCATTTTGGTAAACCTAATGAAGAAAAATAGAAATTTAAATTTTACTGTACCTTGACTGTGATTAAAGAACATGATTATAATAATAGGATTTTGATTGGTTGAGCCTTTAGATGCTGTCTAATTTTGTGGTTTTCTATTCTTATTAAGTGTTTGAATCCACTTTTCAACCAAATATTGATTATATGACCCAGCATATTAAAACAGTTATAGAGAAAGAATTCTTACTGAGATAGAAATAGGCTGTCTTCTCAGCTTCTCTTGGCTACTTTTTAGCTCTTGAGGGGAAACACTGAGACAGAAACGTACCCATCTAGACCAATTTTTGAAAATTTTCCAGATTAAGAAGTAGATGGCCAAAAAAAATTGAGTAGGTTTGACTAAAGCTCTAGGATTTTCTTTTTTTCCTTTTTTTTAATTTTTAAATTTTATCTCTAAATTCTTATAAATTCTTACATAAGTAAATAAGATAAATGGTTACTGGCATGCCTTCCCTCCTCCCTCACCCCCTTATGTTCACTCAGTCTGCACTCTCATTGTTCTTTTTTGGGTTTGTGTTGGGTTCATTGGTCCTTTGGTCTCTTTTTCTGTGGCTGTGTCCATTTGTTGGATGAGGGACTGTGTTCCAGGCCCCTGGCACATTGTGCTTGATGGTATGTAGTCCTTAGCTTTGTGTTGGGCAGCCAGTCTATGTTCATTTGGGGCCTGTCATCCCTCCTGTGAGCTAAGTGGAGTGAGGGTTAAGCAGCAGGGGTGTCATCCTCCCCCTCCGCCCGCCCCAGCTATTCCTGGATCAAGAATGGATCCAGTCTTACCTGCCCAGTCAGGTCCGGGGGTCCCGCTGGCCCCTGCGTCCCCCTTACCAATGGCAGAGGGGCCCAGTGGGTGCTGTATGGTTGCTGGGTGGGTGCAGCCACTGGTCTGGGTTCGCCAGCAGCTGCAGGCACCTGCTGATCAGGGCAGGTGCAGATCCCACATGCCAAGCTGGTCGAACTTCTCAGACCAGTTCCTAGGCTCCACCTACTGCTGGGACATCAGCAGGAGGGGCTTAGTGCCGTGGGCGGGCGATGGCAGCAGCAGATTTTCTGATTACAATGGGGATACAAATACTCAGAAGGCCTCCACTTCTATATGTGTACTTTTCCCACAGTGCACGGTGCCTCAGTCACACTGACCTGTACCTTGGGATCAGAAAGGCAAACACCTGCAGGGGCCAAGCCACCAGCAGGTGAGGCAGGTGGCATCCTGGGCTGCACAACTGTAGGTCATGCTTGTCACAAGGAAAATGCAGCCCAAGATTTCTTGACTTTTTTTTAAAGCAAAATTTAGAAAATTGAAACTTTAGCTGTAATAAATATACTCTTTTCATATCAATCGCAATTTAAAACTACAGATGAAACACATAAGTCAAATTCCCTTATTACACTAGCCCCAATAAATGATGCCGTGTTCAATGTCGTGATATGTAACAAGAATGCCAGAAATTAAAACATTCTTGTGATTAGATTCATGAGATGTATGTAGTCATTGCGCATATGAGCACTCCTTCACAAATCCTTACTAGTTTATTCAATAAATATTTGTTAAGGATCTGCTTTGTACTTGCTCCAGCTCCAGCTAAAAGCTCTCATTGCCAGAGACTTAATGGTTCCTATTCTGAGGGTGGAACCACCACACCTAGGACAGTTGCAAAGTAAAAAGAACTAAAATAAAAAGGTACCTATGGTACACACACACACACACACACACACACACACACACACACACACACACACACACATTTTTCCAGGGCAGTTGTGGAGTTTGTGAGACAGGTGAGAAGGGAGACTATTCTAAGAAAGAACAACATGCATTCAAGGAAGGGGCTGAGGAGAGATCATTTCTTGATCAAGGAACTTCAGGTGCTTTGTCATGAGAGAGCATATAAAAAATGACTAGAGGGCACAGGGGAGATTAGGCTGGAAATGCAGACAGAACTAGTCCACAAAGGAGATGCAAGTCCTTGCTGAGGAGTTTGCACTTTATTGTGTAATGGCTAGGCTGACACTGGAGCAGGGTGGAGGCCTCTAATTTCCCCTTTTGAATGATGATTCAGATCATATGTATAAATTAAGAGAGACAGGATGGAAGAAGCAGGGATAGAGGTGAAATATTGTGTGCAGTAACTGAGAAGAGTTATAAAGGAGGTGAGGTAAGAAGATAAAAGAGGATGGGTTTCTGGCAGGAGACTTCACTGCTGCTAGTTGGGAAAGATTGAAGAGAAGGAATAACTGAGGAGCCAGAGATACCTGGGTTTCTAGTGGGGGTGTCTGGAATGACCATGGCCCATGTTCCTCAGGAGGGGTTCCTGGAGGACCTGGCTCAGCTAAGAGGGTCTGTGCAGACAGCCTGTCTGCTCTGAGACTGCCAGACTCAGCCCACCTGGTATCCTGTCACCAGCCCAAGCAATTCACTGCAAACATGAAATGTTTTCTTAATTTCTTCCAACACATTTTCCAAATGTAAACTAATATATGACTCTGAAAATGCAAACATCACAAGTGAAAAAAATTACTAATCTTATTAGAAATAGCCCAGTTATTGCAAGACTTTTTATGCCAAGAAGCTTAAAGTCAATTGAATTTTTTTAGCCTAACACATTTTAGCACTAAAAACAAACAATAGCAAAGCCAATACATCCCTGCCAAACATGACCAATAGTATTTCTCAGTTGGTTTAATGAGTTCTGAACTAGAAGGTTGAGACAAAAGCAAACAGGAGTCTTTTTCCCCCCCTCACAAATACAAATTTAACATGTTTGGCATTAGGTTTTGCATTTGAATATGGAATAAATGACTTTAGTTTATAGCAGATGAGAAAGGTTGAAAACAATTTCTTTCTCTTACTGACTTAGTATAGCATTTAACCATGTCCTCCTGAGTTCTATTGTTTTAAAATCTAACCTTGTCCTTTTCTAAGTAGGATTTTTTTTAGTTATTATCTCAAAACACATCCAAACACTTCAACTAGGCAGCCAGACTGCAGAGTGATCAGTAGGAAAGAGCAATTGATCAGCAATATTTTTGAATTAGAAGAAATCCAGACCTTAAGCATAGCTAAGAGCAAAAGCCTTTCTTGGCTCAGTGTTACAGCAGTTAGCAACACACATTGTAAAATTAAAAATAATGCACCTCATTGAGATCAGTGGGACAGATAACTAATTTATTATAGACAATCTACTAATTTACTATAATTTATAAAAGTATTGCTCTGTTAAAAACAGAGACTGAGTTTATTTGGGTTGAGCATACAAGGTGCAAACAAATACAAGAGTTACTGAACATTGACGAAAAGGAATATTATCAGGAAGAAAGAAAAAAGAACAAACTAACCCCCTCAGCAACCTGGTACCTCTTAGTTTAATCCCTAAGTAGTCATTTCCTTCAAGAGAATTTATGGCTCCCTGCACAAACAGGTAGCAGTGCTCTCCTTTCAAACATAGACTAACAGCAAGTAATAATAATAACAATTCCCAGTCAACACTGGGTTACTCCAGCCTCTGATATAAAATGTAGGTTTTGAAATGGCAGGAGTATTACCCCGATGATATTTGATTTTCCAAGAGGATTATCCATAAAGAATTCTGCAGCTGCACTTACTTACCTCTCTCTTCATTGCTTCATTATGCAGACAGAGATACAGAAAAAAACACTGTAACGAAATTTAAGAGACTGCATAATTCTTTATAAATACACCCACTTTATATATTCACATAGATCGTGTGCTCTTCAAATGCAAATTTTAAATGTTGTTTATCTGTTACTACTCTGCTTATGTTTCTGTGTGTATTCTCTCCTTAAGGTAATAACATGTTCAGATGTTCAGTTTCTCTAGCGCAGGCATGGATTTTGAATACATGAGTGGGGAATATTTCTGTGAAATGAAAGGACAAAAAGGTCTCAACAGAGGGATGCTTTGCTGGGACATTAGGCTTCACCATAGCCTCAGAGATATTTTCCCCAGACCCTTGATTTTCTGGTAACTGGCTCCTGGTTCCTAGTTTTGGGATCTAGTTTTGCAGATCTGTTGGAGAGTGTAGGTGTAGGGAGATGATAGCTCTTCAGTCTCCTACAGTTGAAGGGTGGGAAGGTTAGTGGTGGGGGCATGGTAACTTGAGCTACCTACAGTTAAAGGGTGTACAGACCATAACCTCTAACCTCCTCAACACTTTCTGTAAATTTAGAATCTCTTTTTCACTCCCACACAATAGCCTCCATGTTTATTTAACCAGGATTTAAATGGAAAGATGATCATTAACTTTGTTTAATGTTTGAAACTTTGTACACTTCTCTGTGGTGCTTATCAGAGGGTGCTGCTCTCCAAATCCGCAGTAACATGTGAATCTATAATAATAGAATTTCACCATCTTTCTTCTTTTTCTGACTTCAATAACTCCATTAGCTGCCTCTGCTCATCATATACAGACTATGTTGGCTTTGACCTTATGTTTTATTGGCCCTTCTGCATAATGAATCCAAACTGCTGCTTTTCTTATCTTGCAGTCAAATCATCTAAAGAACATTTTTTTCCTAGAACTTCATAATGTAGGTATATGATAATTTTGCTCTACTTTCTTATGTTTCCATTGTGTTCACATGTCACTCATAATCTCATCAGGTGTTCCATTCCTTGCCACTAACTTTTGGTACTGATACTATTATGACAATTTACACATGGGTGTGAGAGAATCATCCTTCTTGTGACTGCTTATTAAGGTGGAAAAAGGTACTGGGGCAAGCTTATCAGATTCACTGAGATTCCTGATCTCCTCAGTTCATTTTGTGGTGAACAGAGTAGAAGTTTGGCTCAATTTTAAATCATGGATTTATACTAAATTTAGCATAATCCCAGAGAGGTATTTGCATTCAATTGCTTGATTCTTGTGTTATATTCTCAGGAGCACTGTTTGCTAGTTCCCATCCTCAGTTCTTTCTCAGTTCTCAAAGAGTGACTCTGTTTCACAGTAATAACCTCAGAACAATTCTGAAGCAATTCTTTTTTCCATATTCTTAAAACGATCTCAAAGACTTCAGTCCTCTTATGAAAACAATGTATTTCTTAAAGGTGAAAGAGACTTAAGGGACAACTTGGTGTGCCAGGAAGCACAAATGACTCCTTTCTAATAAAGATCATCTGCATCCTAGCCCATAATATCATCGCTTTTCTGACACCTTGATGCTGTTATCAAATAACATCACCAACAATAGCTAGTGCTAAAGATAAAGAGGGATTCAAAGATATGTAAACTAACTCTTGCCTTCAAAATATCTTCAGCATAGTTGGGAAGACATGGCATAAAAATTGTCAGATTTATATAAATACAAGCTGATGTGTGTTAATGTCACTGGCTATGGGAAAGGCAGTAGTTCTGACTCACATTCAGCAGTTCAGCACAGCAGTGTAGCTGGGTAGTTAGAGTAGCTTTCACAAAGGAGGGGTTGCTCCCTTGGATCCTCACAGATGGACTCATTCAACCTCATCAATATCTGGGAACTGGTGGGATACTAAATTGAAACTTGGAAGTAGATTAAAGCTTTGTTGGATAGAGAATACACTGTTCTATATAGAGCAGAATGTTCTTGAAAGGAAATAGCTTAACATAACCTTGCAGAGAGTTTCTAATGACTAGTAGGGATTTTCAATTTTATTCAGAATGGAGGCACTGAAGATTTTTGAAGACTCTGAAGGTAGAGGATTTCTTAGATTTATCTACTCAGAACTGGCTGAAGTGGGCAGGTGGTTGGTGATGTTGGTGTTGGTGGAGGGGTGAAGGGAAGGGAAAATCATATTTCATGAGATACTGGAACATTTTGACAGGGATTTATAAATGAGTCTGAGTGTTCAGATCACAATGCTGGTAGAGGGACAGAATGGACAAGATCCTTATGTATGGTTTCTATTATTCATTGTAGAACAAGTCATTCTAAAAGGTGGGACTCTGTGTTCACTTTCTAACAATATTCATACCTCTTATCCTGGTTGTCTCCAGGGATTTGTCAAATGTATTGAAATGAATTTGGAGAAGAATTTGATGGGAAGTAAAATGGAGAAATAAATGTATGTTAGTTTCTTTCCTTAGAATGTTAATCTTCATGTCATATCCCCTTGAATATTAGACATATTTATAGAGTTTTCCCTCAGGAAAAATAGGTACCTATAAATAAGATCCATACAGTGCCAAGGCTTGTAGAGACTATGAAATAAATTTGTGGATGCTAATTTAAGAATTCTTAGAGTAGTATTTCCATAATGACTTAATTCATGTAAATTCAGAGTTTATACAGTTTAGACAGACTGTACAGTTACACAACCCAGGTAGAAATGATAGTGCTGCATTACATTTGCTTCTTGTTCAAAGGGAAGGGCACTAGTATGAGCAGATGATACTTGGACTAACACAACTGTAATGGAAGAGCAGTTGGGAGTGAGGTTTTATTCCAATTAAAGCTATACACGGGTCTGTGTTCTTTTAAGTCTAATACATTAAAATAGGTAACAAAGAAGAATTTAACCAAATGGTTAAATGAAGAAAGAAAATATTATAGGAAACAGAATAATTTTAATTTATTTTGTTTTATTTATTTATTTATTTTTTTTTTTGAGACTAGTTCTTGCTATTTTTTGCCTGTGGAACCGCAGGCTCACATTGCCCGGGGTACCAGAGACTCAAGCAATCCCCAGCCTCAGTTTCCCATGTAGCTGGGATTACAGGTGCATGCCACCATACCCAGTTATATTTTTTCAGAACTAGATCTCGCTACTTGCCTCCGGTGGGACTCAAACCGCGATCCCTGGCCCCGGCCACTGCTTCCTAGGCTGCTGCTTTGCAGGCATGCTTCACCATGCCCGTCCGGAAACAGAACAATATTAGAAACAAAACTTCTCTGCAACAAAGAACCAAATGGAATAGAAGTACCTTCAGTCCATAATCCCATAATTTTCTTAAGTGATTTTTCAGGAGTATTGAGCAAAAAACTATATAATTATATGATTTTTATGGTCAGACAGGTAGAAAGTAATCAAGATTTGATTAAATTTGCTTCAGTGAATGACAATGAGAAAGTAAAGTTGGTCACAAAATGAATACTATTCTTATTAATAATTTAGTTTTGATTTATACTACTTTTCAACTTATTCAGTAGAAAATTATGGAGCCATTCATTGCATTGACCAATAGACAAGGTGACCATGGAGCTGCTTTGCCTTAGAAGATCCAAATTTATGCCCAGAACCCTGTTTTATTATTCATAATACCACTTTTGTCACCCAAAGTGTCCTGATTTGAATGACAATTTAGATTATTTAGGCAAATATCAACTCAGGAAAGTTGACTTGGTCTGGCCAGATGCCTCTTTTAGCTGTCCAGCTACACCACGATTGCCTGTAGAACCCATACATATAGTAAGCCTCCTAAAGACAGGTGCCTTATCTTGTATATTTCATTCACCAGTGCACCCCTAAGCTAAGTTTATTGTGGATATTGAATAGCTCCTCAATAAATATGTGTTATAATGAAATCATCAATAACAATCTTATAACTTAAAAAAATTACTGTCCCTATATCATTGCCACTCTCTCTGGAGGGTTAAGGATAACCTATGCCCATTAGGTCAGAGTAGACTTAATTTGAAAAGGACCATCAAAAAAAATCAAGAAATATTTTAATAGCTCAAGGAACTTAGCTTGTCTTTTATTTTAGAAATCTGATCTTAATATGTTTGTTTTGCTTTTGACATCAATTTTTAAGCAAATTAAATATTAAAACATTTCCTCAGTAATAAAAATTTTGGGTTAGGATCATATTGTTGAAATAACCATATAAAGCTTCAGCTTGCCTTGTGAAAAGTGCTGCAAAGCCAGGCAGTGGGTGTCTGTGACTGTAGGTACTGGTCCGCAGTTGCACTAGGCCTCAAGTACCTTTCTTCTCCCTTCTCTCTGTCAGGATTTTACTTATATAGGTATCATATTCTGAGGAGGTGATCTAGGCTATACGGATTGTATTCTTATCTTATTCAGAAATCCATTAGACTTGGTTATCTTGTTCCCCATCCTCCTGAATATTAGAAGCAGGAAGTCAGAAAAGAAGCTACGAGAAACAAACAGATTTATGATAATGGGAAAGATTGAAAAACCATAAAAAGGTGGCCAAGGATTCAAATACCTTCATTTCTGAGGTCAGTTGGGGAAGAGATAAGAAGTCTTGCATACACAGCAGCCCAGAAAGCACCTCTGTGTTACATGGCCTCTCAGCAGTTGTCAGTAATAATGGCCCCAGGCCATCAAGAAAAGGTTAAAGTAGGTTTACTGTGCCCTGTTCAATCTGGGGACATAGTTTATAATCCATTTCAGTGAAACTGGTATTATACTTGGGCTCTTTTAGTCCCGAAATACATTCTAAGAGAAACGTGTGTTTGTGTGTGTGTGTGTGTGTGTGTTCACAGACGTTACTAGTGATCAAACGTGGAAATTTTAAAAATTAAGTGTCCACAGCCATGGAGTGATGGCTGTCTGTCTCTGCTGTAGGACTCTGGTATCTTTCATTTTTGCTTTTAACTTCATAGCTCTTTTTAATTCTGGCCCCTCATCCTTTGGGTCTGCCATACCCTTTGGACTCTACCCTCAAGACCCCTTTTCACTTTGAATTTATGCTCCTAACTTACTTCCTCTGGGTTTTTCTGGTGAAATTTCAGGAACGAGAGTACAATTTCTCTAGTTGATCTTGGTTCATCATGGTTTGCAGACTGTCCTCTGGTTTGCCAGCCCAGTCAGTTGCCTGTTCCTGCCAATTGGCATTTAGAGGGAGTCAGTGGCTTGAGTCATCTGCCAGCAAGCTGGTTTCTTCAGGACTCAACTAAAGATATCACCAATACCTAGATCCAAACAAAGACAAATGTTCAGAAGTTTTGTAACTTAGCTCAGTGAGGCTCAGTTATCTGAAAAATTAATTTTGGTGGAAATGAAATGAAATACATTTCATTAACATCATTCAAATAAAGCACTAGCTCTCTGTATACTTTCGAAAAGTTTCTTATTTGCTCCTAATTTCCTGCTTAGGCTCAGCGGAACAGGAGCAGATTCCTTAACATCTAAAATAGATGGGTCACTAACAACCCCATTTTATAGTTGAGGAAGTATTGGCACTAGAGGTTAAATCTGTCAACCAGGATCACTGAGCTACTAAGTAGAGAATCAGGGATTCTAAGCCAGCCATGCATCACTGTTCCACAGAAAGTCCTGACTGTGCCTGGGTATTGCTGTAACACAGGGAATTAAAGGCCACAGGCCAGGTCAGGCTAATTTAGAATCCTGGAGTTTTGTCAAACTTCATCATTTGATACATGTGGAAACCAAGTCATTGAGACACAGATGTGTGTTGCAGACCATGCAGATATTAGTGACAAAGCCTGAGATTTGGGAAGAAAAAGATATAATTCTTTTAAAAGGTGGATCTTGAGTATATACACAATAACTGGAGTAAAATAGTTATCCACTGCCTCTAAGAGAGAGAAGGAATGCATAGAAATATATTAATAGAGTTTTCCATGTTTGAAAAAAAAAGTAAATGAAATTAAAATAGAATTACCTCTTGATCTGTATTAGTAATCTAAGTCTTTAAAAAATGAATCAAAGTGAGCAATAAAATCACAGCTGAGCTTATTAATTCATAAAGGAGCTTTACTGTATACATTAAATTCATAATATAGAGTTTAATGGTTAATGATACAACAAGAAGAAAATACTATGAATAAAATAGGATGAAACACACTTGGAAACAATTGCACTAATGCAAAATGAATCATTTGAGTAGTCTAGTGGTATTTTTAGTTCCTGTAGGAATTGTATGCCTTGGTTCTCTGACTAATACCAGCAGCACTACCATTAAAATGCGAGTGCAAACAATAAACTATGGAAATGCCTTTTCTCTTTATGAGGATTGGAAATATGTTGGTAAGAGTTAGTGTTGGGGTCCTGTAAAAATGTTACAATGAAATTAAAACATCACCTTCAAAGGTAAATGTTTGTTAATGCTTCAGCTCTAAGCCATGGTGAAGAATCAATAGCCTACTCATACAGGATCAAGGTAATTACCAATAAATGCAAGTATTAACATTGTGAATAAAAGCATTTTACACAAGGTGAGGGTCAGGTTTCTTATTTTATGTTAATACTTATATTGGTGAACTATGTAGTGCTCATAATCAATAAAAGTGGAATTAATTTAACAATGTAATTTTTTTTTGATTAGTGACCACAAAATAAATACAAAATATGACAGAATTAGGGAGAAAAAGTGACTCATTACCAGAATGTTCTCCAATATTATAAAATTAACCCTAAGCACCTGATTGTGGATAACACCATACATAAACACATTTGCCTTACTTGATGAAGTCATCCTCATCTGATTTGTTTCATGTGTGCTAATGTATCAATCTATGTGAAAAATACATTTTTTATTTATCACTGCAGAAGATTCTGTGTTGTCTTAGAGCTCTTTTGTATCAAAATGTTGTACATGTGAAAAAATCTGAGCAAGAAAAATTCCAGGGATTTCTTCTTTAGTGTGTTTTTCTTTAAAGCTTTAGAATTGAAAATCTAAGAAACTATTTTTCATGTGGAAATAGAACTAGAAAGGAACTTTTGCTAGAACTAAAAAGACTGATAGTTTTCTGACCCTAAGATAAAGATTTGCAATTTTGATTATGGGTGATTAATTCATTGTTGTAGTGACCTGTAAAAGAACAGGTCACTGCATTTCTGTTTCTCTAGCTGACCTGTTCATATTCTGGGGTTATGCTCTTTTAAGTTTGGAGAAATGTTTAGGTTGAACTTGAGGTGACTGGATGAGCGCTGAGATGCATGAGCTTATTACTATCAGTGTTGTGTGAAGTTTTGTCAATAATTAGCAATTCTTTAAAGTTAGTTGCATTTCATCTCAAAGAAATAGGGAGATAAAAGAATGGGAAAAGGTAGACTCTATGTCTAAGACATTAAGATTTTGTGTAGCTTAAAAGCTACTGGCCATTTTATACCATTACTTTGCTCTGTAGAAATGCACACTTAATTAGTAAAGTCAACCCATAATCATTTATCTTGTAATAAAAACCTTTTATGGACAGTGTCTAATGAAGATCAGTCTTTGCTTTTCCAATTGTGCCCATCCTGTGGTGTAGGGGCAACCTGCATGATTGAGGGATGGCTAGATGTTATGTGCTATATCATTTGGAATTGCCATTAAACATCCACATATCAATTACATTGCACCAAAGTTTATTAATGATGTACTTATCAAATATTCATTGTATGGCACTAACATTTAAAGAATGTTTTGCACTGAGCCTAATGGATCTGTGCTTTGACTATCTGGGTTATTTAGTGAATTAATTCCTGGGAACAATTTGAAATAGAAAACTGAGTTGATACAGTATGTCATGTTCTGCAGGATCATAACAGTTCTCTCATGTGGGGGTAGTTATATGTTTTGTAGGTAGAAGTGAGATGGCAGGTGTGCTGTGGCATGGAGATAGTAACATGTAGCACACACACATGCACACATACACACACACACATTGGACCACCATTTGTTATTTCAAGTGCTAGTTTTGTTTTTATATTTAATCTTATTAAAATTACCCAGAATGATTCAAATTAGTAGTTATAAAGAGATTTTTGCCTTTAATTGGTCTGATGTTCTGTCAGCATGTCTGCTGGGTCTTGACTACTGAGTATAAGAGAGAATTGCCATTCTACACTGCTTCTCTGCTGAGATCAGATTTCCAGTTTTTAATATATTGTTTTTATTTTTGAAACAATATCTACGTAAGAATAGAAACTAAAATGTTCCTGGAGAGTTTATTCTTGGGACTCAGGTTTTAAATTTAAGTGAATGATCTATGATATTTTACGAGAGCTAGTACCTAATGACAAACTACATTAATTTTATTATGATACTGATAGTGCTCCAGTCCGTCCTGTAACTATGCAGGTAACTCTTTTTTTTCTACCTCCATTTCTTAATAAACCTGTCCACTTAAAATATGAAAAACAAGACAAACATAAGTTTATTATACTGGTTATCATTGATATTATTATTTTTGTTTCAATTTATAAATACGTATTATACTACATTTTCCTTATTTATTTAAAATATATACCCAGATGTGTATTAATGAGAGTTGTCAAATTTCTTTCATATGAAATAGGTGAGAACATCACAGGCTAGGATAGTAGCAATGGTCAATAGATGACCCATCATATTTTTGAGCTACAGTAAAGATTATTCAAAATGTTAGATTTTTTTTAATGTTTTTTTTTTTTTAAACATTGTTACTGCATCAGATTGTCAGGTGAGATGTTTATATAAGGGAGTTTTCAATTTGGAATGCTATCTGTGTTTAAAGAATAAATACAACTTTTAAATTTATTTTAAAAATTGACCCCTCTATAGAACATGATTTTGAACTTTCCTTGTACTTGAAGAGATAAAGCAAAGTAAAGCTTATTCAAAAGTTGCTTTATCTGACCACACTGCTTTGAATGACAGATAGAATTCCTGTGGAAAGATTTCTTAGAATCTTAGACCTTAATTTGAATCAAAATAGCAGATTTCATCTTATAATTTAGGGGCAAACTGCCTTAGAAAGGGGAAATGACCAGCTCTAATCTGCAAAACCGGAGAGACAGAATCCATTTCTTTTGCTTTTTAAAAAATTTGTATTGACATGACATTATGTCCTGTAGGTTTTGGGGACAGAGCAGGGCCTTCTGTTCATCTGCACACACCACTGAAGATTTAGTCTCCATCCACCACCAAACAATGGGCCTTTGAGCCCATTTTGTCCTCTCCCTACGCCCCTGTTGTCTGCTCCTGAGTCTGAGGTCCTTCTGATATATTCCCAGACAGGGAATATAACTACCATTTTAATTTTCCAGACTTTTCTTTTTTAAAAAAACAGGATTTCCTCTCTGGTTTTTCTGGAGTGAATAGAATCCCTATTATATTGCACTTTATGGAAATGCAGCACGTGAGGGCCTTTTTGTACTCGCTTTTCATTTCTGGTTCCCTTTGTCACAAAAGGCTCTTCACTTTTGTAGTTGAAATAATTTGTAATTATGAGCTGTGCTTTTAAAAAATTCATCAATGAAATCTTTGATTTAAAAACGAAGTGCCAGAAGAAAGGCAGAAGAGAAAAGATTGGGATTTAATGCAATAAAATCATTATAGAGAAACCATAAAGGAGAGACATAAGACCTAGAATGGTTTTCATAAGACTGCAGTAAAATGAAGATACTGCACTCAGAACTGTTTTATCAATTGTTATTGATGCATCAATACACAAAAATAGCTTGTTGCCACATACTGAATATATCTACTGTACAAAATTTAGATCTGGGATCACCAACAGAACAGAAGATACAAATATTTAAATATTTATTTCCAGTTTACTTTTTTTGCCTTTAGTTCTGACACACTACAAATTATTTTATTTTGGGATCACATGTATTAATGTTTATTAATGACATCTTCAGAGTATATATTTCTAAAACAACCTCAAATAAAGAAGATTTAAGTTAAAATTTGCTTAAAATGGAGAAATTAAAGAAAGTAAACAAACATTTAAATATGACCTGGTTCTCCAACTCTGGTAAATGTAATCACACTCATTTATTAAACATCATATTTTCATTCAGAACTTAAATTCAACACATTGTCTTAGAAGTCTTGGCCACCCACACAATCTCAACTGAGGGGGTGGGTGTGAAGAGAGAAAGAAGGAGCTAGAGAATGAACACACAGAGAGAAACAGAGAAGTGGGAATAGTCAAAATAAATAATTCAGATCAAAGTGGACTATCTTGGCTCAAAGTTAAAAGTTAATCTCACAGAGCTCAGGAGTCTTCTGTTCACATCTGCTACAGACTTTGGTTGATACTGGTTGTCAACACTGCTGAGATGAGTCTTGCACCTATTCATGGAAACCTATTCTTTATGTCACATATGATACAGACCTTGGCCAAGCATTGTGCTAAGGTTTCATTTTGCTCCACAACCACTGAGGTTACACACTGCCTCTACTTTACACTATGGCAGAGCTGCCCCTGGGGCACCACCATCATTGTCTCTTGAACCATTTTCTTCATGAACTTTCAATCCATTTCTTGAGTAAGAATATTGACCTAGTTTCCTTCCAGTATATGGTTTTAGGAAGACTCATTAACCTTCCTTGAGGTGTCTGAAGTATGTTATCCTGTGTGCTGTTCTATGTTATTGAATCTTAGGCAAAAGAACCTGGATTCATTCTTTATCCTTTGGCTTCATTGTCAAAACAGAGCCTCTTTAATCCCTTGTGGCTAATTTGAAACATCAGGGAGAGAGTGAAGGTCTATTGGATCAGCTCCTTTTTCTATTATTCCCTTCCCAAGACTAATGCAGTTCCCCTCTTAACCCAAATTTACTTAAGATAAGGATACAATACTAGTTTCATCCAGAAAAGAGAAGATAGTCTTAAGTCTGCTCCTTGATATCAAAGTCTCGGGCATAACATTTTAAGTTACCTCTGCTCTGGTTAGTTTTGCTATATTTGACATCGAGTAACTTTTCTTCTTTCTAATTCTTTCTTCTTCTAATTTTTCTAATGTTAAGGAACTCAAATTATTTTAAAGTTAGATTAACTTAGTAAGTTAGTTAAATATTCTTATTACTGAAATGGAAGAGGGAGTATTAAAAAAATAAAAATATGTAATTGTCTTTCAACTCTTGCTTTTGGCTAGAATACTTAGCTATTTGAAACTTAGAAATGAAAAGGAAAGTTGAGACCTAACAACTGTTATTCTGGACCATGTGCTTTGCTTACTGTTAAGTATAGTTTAACTCTCAAACTTGAAGTTTGCCATAAGTTAGTCCTAATATTTTCTTATCCTGTAGTTACCAAAGACGCATGATAGGAAAACTTTACTTAACCTCAACCATAATATTATTTCATTATTCTCACAACACCAACTTACCCTTTCTCCTAGGTCATTATTTTCCATATATAGCCTATTGGTATTTTTTCATGATAATAAAATGAAGTCATCTTTAGTCCCCTTCTCTCTCTAGAGACTGCCCTATTTCTCTGGTTATTTGTATATCAAAACTTACTGAAAAAGAACTCTTTATTATTGCTGCTACATCAATAATCCTAAATTTATCACTTTTCCATGATAAACACCAGTAAGGTTCTGCCCCATTCTGTGCTCTGACACTACTAGCAATGAAGCCACCAGTGATCTCCAAACAAGGTTGATCCCAGTGTGTATTCAAGTTGTCACTTGTCTAACCTCTCCACAGCCTTTGACATGGTCAATTACTCCCCTTTATTTGAATGTTTTGCTCACTTTGCTTCTAGGATATGGATCTTTTCCATCTGTCTTTTTTATTTAGTGATTGCTGGTTTTATTGCTGATGCCTTTTTGTCTTTCTGTTTGTAAACCTTTGTAGGCTCTCATTAGTAGCACTGGATCTCTTCTCTGGAAGAGGTTTATTCTTTTGGTGATGTCATTAGTGTCCTGACTCTAAATGTACTTAAGACATCCTATCCATTTCAGACCTCTACTCTAAATTCTTTCTTTTTTTTTTAACCAACTGCCCTCTTGAACATCTAATAGACCTATCAATGATAACTTGACCAAACCCATCATCTGGCATCCTTCCTTTCTCAGCCTGCTCCTCATCTCACCATCTCTGAGTTAGTGGGTTCTTTCTCTGCTGTACTGGTCATTTTCTGGGAGAACATAATCAGGAATAAAATCAGAGATAAGAACAGTAGCAAAAGAATTGGAGCCATACGAGGGCTGATGTTTTGTTGCACATAGTGAATACTTACTATGAGCTAGGCACTGTGTTAAGAATGCTGTATTAGTTTATCATCTGGATGCTGTTACTGTCTCCATTTGACCATTGAGAGGACCGAGGCTTTAAGGGCTAAACACTGACTTCTGATTTATTTTTCCTGTTTTTTGTTTTTTTCCCCCTTCTTTTAGTCTTTTTCTTTTTGACTTATTTCTGCTAAGATGATTCCCTTTAGGTCCATCCATGTTATCACAAATGCCTCATATTTGTTGGTTTGAGTGCAGAATAATATTCTATTGTGTAAATATACCACATTTTTTTCAACCATTCATCAGCTTTGGGATATTTGGGTTGCTTCCATATCTTGGCAATTGTAAATAGTGCTGCGATAAACATCTGAGTACAGATGTCCTTTTTAATTAGTGTTTTTGTGTCCTTTGGATAGATTCCCAGGAGTGGGATTGCTGGATTGAACGATAGTTCCATTTTCAGTTGCTTGAGGGTCCTCCACACAGCCTTCCATAGTGGCTGGAACAGTATGCAGTCCCACCAGCAGTGTTCCTTTTACTCCACATCCACACCAACACTTGTTGCCCCTTTTTTGTTTGTTTGTTTGTTTTGTTTTATTTCATATGGGCCATTCTTACTGGTGTTAAAATGGTATCTCAGTGTGGTTTTGATTTGCATTTCCCCGATTATCAGCAATGTTGAGCATTTTTTTCTTTGACCATTTGTATTTCCTCTTTGGAGCAGTGTCTTTTTAGATTTTTCTCCCATTTTTTTGACTGGGGATTTTGCTTTGTTTTTGTTAATTTGCATCAGTTTTTTGTGAATCTTTTGTGTATCTTTGTGTGTTCTTTATTACTTGTATGGAGGGCAAAATTTTTCTCCCATTCATTTGGATTTCATTTTGTTGTGGTTATTGTTATCTTGGCTATTGTTTTGGTTATCTTTTGCTGTACAGAAGCGTTTTAGCTTGATGTGGTCCCAGCTGTTTATATTTTCCTTTTTTTCCCCCCCATCTATAGATTTGTCCTGAAAGGGGTTTTTGAAGTGTAAGTATTGGAGAGTTTTGCCCAAATTTTCTTCTATATATTTTAGGGTTTCAGATCTTACATCCAAATCTTTTATCCATTTTGAATTGGTTTTTGTATATGATGTGAAGGAATTGTCTTGGTTATTTATTTTCTTTTGCATATCATGGTCCAGTTTTCTTATCCCCATTTATTGAAGAGGCTATCCTTGTTCCAGCATGTGTGTTTTGCCCCTTTGTCAAAAATTAGTTGACCATATATGTGCAACTTTATTTCTGGGTACTCAATTCTGTTTCACTGGTCTGATTGTCTGTTTTATTCAGTACCATGATATTTTCATTATTATGACTTCATAGTATAGTTTCAAATCTGGGATTGTAATACCTCTTCTTTTTTCTATTGATCAGGAGGGTTTTGTATATTTGAGGTCTTTTTTTGTATATGAATTTCAGTAATTTTTGTTTTGTCTCTTTAAAAAATATCATTGGGATTTTAATTGGAATTGCATTGAATCTGATCTGGGACAGGTTGTTAGGGAATGGGTTGGGGGGAGATAAATTGTGGAAGGGATGATTACAGGAAGACTGAGAGGAGGACTCTCATACACACACACTTACATGCATGTATATGTAAAAAACAAAATGATTAATTAAAATTAATTTTAAGAAGTAAATAGTTAAACAACTGATCCAAGGTTTGACAAATAATGAAGCACTGGTTCTAGGGTTTGAATGTTTGTAATTTTAATGCAAGTCTCTTAATTATAATGACCATCACCTGACAGGATGTTTCTGCAGAAGGATGACTGAATTGGTAATTTTCAGTTACACACCCTGCACCAGGCACTGTTGTCAAGTGTTGAGTATATAATTGAAGCAAGATAAGGAAGGATTCTTTCTGAATTAGCCTAGATTACTAGTCTAGACCAGGTAGAACTATGATGAAATCATCAGAAAAGATGGAAATATTCACATATATAAATATGCATCGTGCAGTTCCTTTAGAAGTCTTACCACAGTTTAATATGTAGTCTTACCACAGTTTAATATGTAGTCTTTATAACTTCCATTGGAATAGCCAATCAGTCTTTTGTCATCTTCCACATTCATAACTTTATTTCTATTAAGATTATATTATATATTATATTAATAATGATTTATATACCACTTGTTACTGAGGTATTATGCATATATGCATGGTATACTTATATATACATTTGATAATATATTATCAACTTAAATTACTTTACTCCCCTAAGATTCTTGGTCTTCTTCAAGCAGAATGTTCTCTGTATATGCTCACTGAATTCCCCCTAGATATGGAGACACTTTTTTTTTTTATATATTCAGTCCTTTTGAATGAAAAGATGAAAGCATTGGTTGGTAGAGTAATTTATCAAAAGCAATGTAGCTGGGCATGGGATCAGAACATCGAAGCATCTGAGCTTAGGATCTAAAGTTTGCTCTTATCCTTTGCATCTTTAAGAAAGATGTCAGCAGTAGATAAGTTTTTTAATAAAAGAGGTGTAACTAAGTTCTCTCTGTGAAGAGCTGGGCTTCATGAAGTTAGACAACACATTCACCAGCAGCTAAGAATCACTGAACTTCATTGAACATGGGAAATTGTGTAAAGTACTGAATTTTATTTTGCAGTTGCTACTTTGTATATTCAACATATGAATGTGCACCTCTCCTAGCATCAGGAGCTCATATTGACACTGTTATTCTAAAGTTTTGGACATAAAACATTATGTTCAGTTTGTATTGTAAAGCACAGGCAGTGAGCGACCAGTAAGATTTTTTGAGGACAATGAAATTTTCTGTTTTCTTATGTTGTTCTTCCCAGTGAAAATTTGTTTTCTTATCTGTAAGTTTATTGTGTCAAATGACTCCTCCAAATTACTCCAAAGAAGTAATAGAAATACTATCTTTGCTATAGATGATCTTTTTGGAGGCATTTATGATTGAAGGAGACTTGGATGGTGTCTTTTCTTTCCCAATGACTTTGGTTCTCTATATAGAAAACTATAGACTTTTCAAAGAGACTGTCTTTGGTTAGAGTATTAATTTGAAATCAAGGGATTATTCCTTAGAATAACAGTGACTAATTTTTCCAATTTCCCTGGACTTCAACACTAACAGTAGTGGAAAATTATGCACTCCAGAACAAGTTGATCATTCCCCTTGAAACCTCTCTAATTAAGCTTTTGAATACTATCTCCCTACTAATTAATGAGGACACTCACTTTCCCCCTAAGTAGTTGATAGTACTCTATAATATTTAGAATTAGTCTGACTTTGATAGACTACATATTTTCCAAAAATTGTTGGTGCCCGGGGTGGGTGTTCCCATTTTTATCTAAGGGACCCACATCTCTTGCTAATTTTTCCCCTTTACATTCTTGGCCAGTAATTTTTCTCTTCATATACCCAAGCCAATGAGACATTTTTCACAGCAGGAGTCCCCCAGTTCCTACAAGGCCCTTTATTTTCCAAGTCTCATAGTTATTAGAGATACAATAGTCACCTTCTGTCTCCAAATGCCTAAAGTTTTGTGGCAGTGACCTCAGGATCACAGTTGTTCAGGAAAGAGGCTGCCTGCCCTTCACCCTGAAAAAGAAGCATCTGTCAAAGTCTTTTTTGCCTGAAGTGGTTCTATTCAGGCCTAGTTCACTAGCTTAGCCCTTTAAATCTTCTCCCCTTTGTTCAATGTATTACTTAAAAGAAGGTTGTGTATATCCTTTCACTTGATTTCTTTAGTTAATGCTGAAAGTCTCACCTAGGGCCTGTCAACGGAAGACTGGTCACAGTAACAGCCATAAGCCCTCTGTCACTAAGCTAAATTGACTCTGCTCTTCTTGCCTCTCACCATACATGTCAGAGCGCGATTTCTTTCAGTTCTTGTGCGGACACAGAGAAATCAGGCATGATTATACACAGCTGCGATTATAAATGAAAACATGTGTTTGCCTCTTCAAACCCAATAAGCTGAGTTTTGATAAAAATTAGTTCAAAGCCAGGCACAGTGGCTAGTGCCTGTAAGCTTCAGCCTATGAAGCGTCCGGGGCTAGGGATCGCGGTTTGAGTACCGCCTGGGGCCCACAGAAAGAACTACTTCCAAAATAATAGCTGAGCGTGGTGTTATGCGCCTGTAATCCCAGCTACCTGGGAAGCTGAGGCTGGGGATTGCTTGAGTCTGTGCTACCCTGGACAACGAGAGCCTGAGGTTCCACGGGCAAAAATAATGAGACCTAGTCTCAAAAAAAAAAAAAAAGTTCAAATATGACTGATAAATTGCATCACTGGAAATCATTATTGGATTGGCTTTGTTTAGTATTTGATATTAAGTATTGAGTAGTTGAATCCAATTAGGACAGTCTTCAGGAAGCAAGGTATGTGACTAGTGACAAGTCTCAGCAGCTCTCAAGCCTTTCACAGAGTCATACTGCCCCTTATACCTGCTGGTAGCCTAGGTCTATGACCTAGGGCATTTGCAGTGGTGTGCCAAGAAGACACTGGAAAGTATATGTCTAGGCCTGTTCTAACATAAAATTAAAAGGCTTCCTTAATAACAACAGTATTTCTATGCTAAATCACTTTTTCAGAACATATTTGTTGAGGGTATGCTTCAGAGGTTTAAGAATCATTGGTTCTTGTCCATTTCTGCTTCTTGTGTTGGGGTGCCACATGGAGTACCTTTCAAAGGATTTGTTGATCTTGCCTGAGTTCCCAAAATTTATTGTATCTATAATAATAACAGTGGTTAGTCCATGAAAAAAAAAGGATGACATTTCTTTATGATTTAGGTGGAAATGAGATTGCATTTAGACTTGTGCAAGTTTCAAAAAGCACAAGCTATGTAGTTAAGTCATTTGAGTTTCTAAATTAAATGAAAACATGCACTTATTAATTACTGAGTGCTTACCCTGTGCTAAACACTTACCTGAGTACTTTACATGTATTTGTTACAACTGCTGTAAGTTTCCTATATTATCTACCATCCTCATTTTGAAGATGAGAGAATAGAGACTCAGAGATGGTAATCAACTTGCTCATGATTACACAGGAATGGGCAGATTAGAATTTCCTAGTGGAATACAGGCTCTGTAGATGCAGATATGAGAAAGGCAAGATCTCTTCATTGGAGTAGTCACAGTTTATATATAAAAGTAAAGTATGAAACAATCCAACGATGACACAATGCAACAATATATGCTATCAAAAAAAGTAGAATATAGCTAAGGAATTCTTTACCACACAGACTTTGAATTCACATGGGGAATTGAGATGATGTAGGGCCATAAAATTTGTTCCTCAAAAAGGGCTGATGATAGTGAAGGACATGGAGAAACAGAGACTGGAATGAAAGCAGAATAGATCACAAGTGAGTCTTTCAGTGCAGTGGATAATTTTGCTGGGCTCTATGGAAACATTTAATTGCTAATTTTATTAGCTTCTGAAATCAGGTTTTTTGTCCAGCCTTATCTCATGCCTTTAAGCAAAACTTCCCGTTAATGGTGGCATTTGTTTCTCATTAATTTTTTTGGTTTCCTTAATGGCCAATTTGAAGGCTTATTAATAGTTAATATGTTTAGCAATGTAAACATTTGCATTAATAAAGCAGATGCAAAATTACTACCTCAATCTACCACTGCCATAGTAAAGAGCCAAGAGACTTAAATAGCAGCAGAGTCGGATTGAACTAACCCTCAGTGGACCAATGATGTCCTTCTGATTGTCTTACTCTACCATGATTGCAATCTAAACATCTATTGCAGTCTAAATCTCATAGATTTTCTGCATTAAATTTTTGTTAGTTATTGTTATTTTCTTTTTTTTTATAGGATTTTAACAGTAATGTGTATACTTGTTTAACTGCTCCTCTCTTCAGAAATAGGCATGGAACTAGTGCAAGTAGTTTATTGTTTTCTCATGCTTAACTTTTGACAACCTACCCTTTTGTAAATTGGCAAGAATAAGGTTCCTAATATATGCTGCATTTAAAGTTTGATTCATCATTGGTAAAAACAGTGCAAAGCTATCTCAAGGAGTCCTGCTATTAACCATAAGATCCAATAACATAACTACATTTACATGCAAAAGATGTTTATCCAATTATTTTAGATTAATATGTACTTACAAGAGTGAGTGGAAAATGGGAGACTGATACTTAGGCTGGTGATAAGAAGTTAAACTTCGATAGCTTCAGAAACAATTAGATTTAGCAGAAATGATGAAATTTTAGCTTAAATTGGATGTTCATCTTCCTTATTAGTGTGGTAAGCAAGAGGTGCTAAGCAACTTGTAGGGTAAATGATTTTGTCAGGTTTCTTTCTTCCTTTAGCCTCTATAACTAACACATGTAGTGTTGCACCCTCCCCATAATTGTGCAGACACCTGTCCCAGAGGGTGTGCACATGTATAGGTGGGCATCCTGGGGCCTGGAAAGAATGGGTAAGGACAGCAGGACAGTATCCTCCTGGGATGAGCGAGTAAACAATAAGAACATGGGATGAGAGACCATGAGAGAACGCCAAAGAGAAAGACCAAAAGAAGAGCATGAAGATTCCTAATGGGCTGGAGGGCTTCAATGCCTCCCAGCTTCCACCCTAACACTCCCCAAACTCCTGTCCCTACCCTGCCTGGTGTGTCTGTGTAACTGATGAAATAAAGAACCTACACAATTGGTGATCCTGATGCTTGCACTATTGTTGGCATCATGACCAGGCTGCTTGACCCAAGAGGCTATTAACAACAAACAAACAAAAAAAGACAGTCTCAGTGATTTAATTAATGTATAAAGGTTTTTAATTATTCATAATACAACCCAATATGAAGTAGTAAGAAAATCTTTTTGTCCCACTCAGAGGCCCAGGCATCTTCTTCATGTGACCTGGTATAACCTGGTATATAGAGCCTCACAGCCTTTGTTAGTGCCCCACCACTAGTAGGTAGGCAGTTGAGGGGTGAAAAGATAAGTGGCAAACACCTAGGAAGGTTAGAAGGTTGTTTTTTTTTTTTAATCTGTGAAGTGCCACCTATAAGATTTTTTTCTTTTTTTTTTTCTTTTCTTTTTTCTTTTGCACAATTCAGTCACATGGTCCCAGGTAATTGAAGAGGTTTGGGAGAGAAAGGCCATTCTGCCTGCGATAGCTGATCAAATCTCTAATTTCAAAGAAATAGAACAAGATTTAAAAACATTTGTTTGTGCAAATAAAATACTGAGAACATTAAAATTGTCTGTGTGAAACAGAATATAATTAGGGCTTTGATGGTCTCTGGCCCTTTAGGAACAGATCTGACTCTCCTCCCCTCTTGCCTTGAACCATGATATGTAGGTTTGTGGTAGGGCTTTACAGATAGTTTTAAAGGTTTATTTCTAATTAGAAATATTCTCCCCTTCTGCAGGAATAGAATTCAGAAGAATTTAAAGAATGGATAGAACTTATGAACATTTGGTCTAGAAACACTTGAATGTCCCTGAGAGCACCCAGCTTTCCAATATTCTAGATTTTTTTTCCTGACTTAAATCTCTGGTAACATTGAGGAAGTGATCTGAATTTTTTTATGTTAGTCAGAATTTCCTGGGGTAAATTGGAGCACTCATGCTAGCCAGGCCTACAGAGATGCAGTGGGGTTACAGAATTACTGGAGAGAAGACATTTCATTTGAGGGATTTTTCCAAGAACCCAGCAAATGCAGCTCTAAGTGGGGGTACCCAGAGTAATCAATGGTTTCCTATACACATGTTCCACTGTGTTGGCTAAATCTCAGCAGCCAAGCATTCCCCAGTGAGAAACAAAATACCATATTCTCTCATGGTTTTAAAACAGTCTCAAGCTATGAACTGTCTCTTGATCTTTTTATCACACTTATTGTCTCCAAAAGTAGATGCTGATCTCCTGGAGGGCAGGAGCTCTAACCTTCAAATCTAATTTTGTGTCACAAACATAGTAAAAGTTAAATAACTGTCCACTTACAGTAACAAATGGGCAGAATCTGCCACAAGACACTTATAAAGAAGAATCTCTACCTAATAATGACTTGACCTCCAAATGCTGAGGCAATCCTTTGTCTTTTTCTGGGGCAATGGGTTATGTGGGTTCTACTCTAATAACTACTCACACCCTGACAGTAGCATGTCAGCTACTACTACTGCCTGATTTCTTCTTTCATGTGTATTAGAGAACACATGTAAACCTTTTTTTAACAGAGAGTGTCATTATTGAGGGTTATCATTTATGCTTAAGCTTTTGGGTTAGACTGAGCAAATCATCTGTGAAAGATCATATTCTATCAACCTAGGAAAATCTAAACAAACAAAAAAATTCTTGTGAAGAAATTTGCTTCAGCAGCATGTCTAGCTCTGGGTTATGGTAAGAACTTGAAATATATATCTGAGCTCAGAGTTCTGCCAGAGAAAGAAGAAATTAGATGCAGCTAAATGGAAGTGAACCTGTGGTAAACATATATCAAGATAATGACTGAAAAAGCATATACTTCTTACAGGTATGTCTCAGCCCTGCAAATCAGATGAGCCCTGCAGAGTCTTGTTTTTAATCATGGAGTGGACTAATGAAAAATTGGCATGCTCAAAGGTTTTGGAATACTTTGGGTGACCTTGCTGAACCTTGAATTTTCATTATTGTTTCTCTCATCTGGAAATGTTTGCAATTCTGTCTTACATGAAGGGCAGAGAGTGAGCAGAAGTCTGCAATAATGAGGTCAGTTTTCATTGCAGAATGACTTCATTGCTTCCGGAGGCTGCAGAAAGGGAGGGTAGGGTCTTCTTTGGAGGTTCTCTGGAGGGTTGTTAGGTCTGAGTGGTCTATCTATAAAAAGTAGCCTAATGTCTTACTAAGAGTTTTCTCAATAAGGTGTGATAGTCTGTTTCAGAATGTCTTTCATAGGATAGTGAGACCAGGAACAGGTTGCTTGAAACTCTTTTCACGATTCATGACAGTCTGCTCTGCTATCCTTCAACCAATCGTCCCTAATCCTGGTATCTGATGTCTCCACACTACCCCATCACCACTCTGTTTAGACTCACTACCTGCATTCACCTAGCTTGTCCTCAAGAGAGTATCTTTCCCACCACTCTTTAATCTCATCAAAAATGATTCCTGTTAGTTCATTTACTTTCAGCCAGGGGTCTGGCTAACCAAAATGAATTTCATAACAACTATACAGTATTACCGTTGGAGTAGACTTGTCTCTTCCATTATTTTCTACTGATACTAATTGCACACCCACTTTGTGCTAGTTTTTCTGGCATATCAAAGTGAATACATTATGATTTGCTTCTAAATAAACACAATCATCTGAAAATTAATATACTATGTTTCTTTGCTAGCATGAGCTTTGTAAAGGTCCATATAAGGTCTCAAATCAAAAGGAAAAATGGATTTTAAATTTTAGAGTGTGCTAGTAGAATGATCTTTGTGCTTGTGTCATAGAGGAATGGAAGAGGTTAAGATATTCTTAGATTCAAATATAGAGATAATATAACTGTATGTGACTGTGATAGCTCACAGTTCAGGCTTCATGGACTCAAACTTGAAGTAATATTTATAGTACTATTTAAGAACAGTAGGAAATATAGGACGAGAAAATACATACATTCTGTGCTCACCTACAGAAGCAGACACCAGGGAGCTTGCTAAAAAACCACGTGGATATCCCAAACATGACTTTTCCTCATGGAATTCTGGTTCATTTCATAAAATTCAGTTTCAAAGATGCTGAGTAAGTGACTGAATTTGGTAGCAAATTGAAAGAGGCAAGTTTAGAAGCCCCAAAATGAATTCTACTCTTAGATTTGTTTCTTCTTAGCTGATGTCAACTAAAAGTGTCATTTTTATGAATCACTGTTCTTACCTTCAAGAGAAAGGATGGCCCTCTGAGTTATTTGATACCAACAATTGTGCAAATAGCTTCAAGATTCCTGGCCCAGGTTCAGGTTTGCCTCTCACCCTCAGGTCACTATCAAACTTTTAGTCAGAAATAGTGTTGTATGCACTAGGAAGGAGGTAATCATGGACTGGGGTGTGTATAAACTCCTGTGCTAGAAACTGTTAGAAGAGAAGAACACAGAACTCTCTTGACTGGACAAGTTGCTCACCTGAAACCTATCTTCTAAAGTGAAGCGATATCAGCCATTCCTGTCTGTTAGTGAAAGCTTCACAAATCAAAACCAAAAGCTGTGCTTTGGAAAGGTATGGTAAATTTGTTATTGATAAACAAGTTTCTAAAAAAGCAGGTTTTTTTATGTGACAATATTCAACTTCCATTTATGATAAAAATTGTCAATTAACAATAATATAAGGACAACCTCACAAGGAGTATTCTTGAAAATCTACAGGTAGCTATGGCAGAATATATATTACTTTATCTCCTAAAGTCAGGAATGATTCCTGTTCTTACTTCTATTCAACACTATTATGGGGTTTCTTTTTTTTTATTATATAAATAATTTATTTATGTATGTATTTCACAACATTGTAATGCCCCCGGGGTCACCCACCACCTCCCCTCCCTGGCTGTTCCCGTTGCCCCCCCCCCCTGTATACTTTCCTTTAGTTGCCCATATATAAGTAAAACCATTTGGTTTCTATCTTTTTCTTTCTGACTTGTTTCTACTATTATGATTTCTTCTAGATACATCCATGTTACCATAAAATCATCAAATTTGTCATTTTTATTTATTTATGTTTTTGAGACTAGGTCTCGCTATTTTCACCTGTGGAACTGCAGGCCCACATTGCCTGGGGTACCACAGACTCAAGCAATCCCCAGCCTCAGCTTCCCAGGTAGCTGGGATTACAGGCACGCACCACCACACCCAGTTATATTTTTTGGAACTAGGTCTTGCTATGTGCCCCCAGTGGGACTCAAATTGTGAACCCTGGCTCTGGCTGTGGCTTCCTAGGCTGCTGCTTACAGTCATGCACCACCATGCCTGGCCAAATTTGTCATTTTTAATTGATGTGTAATATTCCATTGTGTATATATACCACATCTTTTTTATCCATTTGTCTGTTTGGGATATTTGGGTTGTTTCCAAGTCCTTGCAATTATAAATAGTGCTGCAATAAGCATCTGAGCACAGGTGTTCCTTTGTACCCATATTGAGGTATCCTTTGGGTAGATTCCCAGAAGAGCAATTGCTGGGTCAAATGGTGGTTCCATTTTCATTAGTTTGAGGGTCCTTCACACTGCTTAAAAAAGCAGGTTTTTAAAGTCACCTGCTGCTTGAAATCTCTCAATGATCCTGTAGTTTTTAGAAGTTGATTTCTGCTTTGAGGTTAGGGGCTCTGACTTCTAGTTTGGTGGAAAAGATGCCCAGGCATCAGACATGTGGCTTGTGGCTCCTGTAGTAGGGCATGTGTGACTATCAGATGTGCCCTGTCATCCACACAGCACTCAGAGAGCTCACTTTTAAGAGGAAGAGCAACACAAGGTTTAAAACATCAAGATTCTAAACATATGGCTCATAACACTGATCTCTGAAGGAAGTCTCAGAAATTAGATTTAGCATATCAACTGTCATCATGCCTGGTTCATCACCTTCATCCACATTCTAGTTTAATTTTTACTGTCCACATTTTCAGATGAATAAACTGAGTCCCAGAGCCCAAAAGAATGGCTCAACTCCATTCATTTCTTAGCAGTGGAGCTGGGATTTTAATCTGGACCTGAATGATACAGTGTCTGGCAATTTTTAAAATCATTTAATCATTTATTCTGAACATAGCATAAAACTGCACCACAGAGAACCACATGGAGAACTACAGTGTGACTCAGTGTGTTCAGGTTTGCACAACAGCTGGAGGGATGATGATCAAACTGTAGAACCAGGAGAGTTCTTCATGCGGTCACTCACCTTTCTCTAGGGCCATTGTCCTGCTCCTCAACACAGTCATTCTAGTTATTGACTCTGCTTCTCTCAGTCATCCTTGAGATGATGACCGGGTTGTTCCACCTTCTTCTAATATATTTCTCAGGTTCAGCAGTGATGTGAATTCAGCATAATAATATTACAGCTATTTTAAATCAAATGATATACTGTCACTGAAAACTTTTGTTTTCTCTCTGAGGTTTGTTAGAATGAAGTGTATTGAATCTTTAGCAGGACTGACAGCTACAGCCCAGGCTTGAGCTATAGTGACAGCTTAAGCAGGAGAAGATCACCAGCACTTCCCTTATTGAAATACTAATAGGCTTCTCAGAGAAAAAAATAAAAATAAGTAAATAAAAATATACAATATTGCCACACTAGATTAAAGGTGGAAGACAGGTGGAAAGCTCACATCAGTGGAAGAGAGATCAGGAAACTTGTAGGAATCACTAGATGAGGGATTAAAGGAAAAGTCTGGAATTTAAATGGATTGGTTTTTCATGGCATCTTCTCTGTCTTCTCCAAACCTCATTTGCTGATTGCAAGCCTGCCAAAGGTATCAATGGATGCTTCCAGCTTGAGACAGTAGTAGACCTTAGCAGTAGATCCCATGGTCTGTCCACCTGGGCTTCACTCCCACTGGGGATGAAAATAGCCCTGAACTCACTGGAAGCTGATCCCACCTGTATGACCACTGCCTCAATGAGAGCAGTCACTCACACAGGGTTGCAGAAGTTTATGGGTAAATGCATGGAGGCCTAGCGAAAGGAAGCAAACACTCCCAGATTCCACATCTTGAAAGAGACCTACTAGAGAGCTGAGATTCCTATCTACCCTACCATCTACTTTTCCCTTCTTTGTCCCAACACTTATTATCTCAGAGAGTCCAGGAGTGATTTTTTAACATTTTTTTGGAGAATGACAAAATCATTCCCCACACTTATTATCTTTAGTCTGATTTTTAAGGGGTTCACCATTTGGTCTTTCACATTCTTCTCTGATTTGATATTTAGCTAACATTTAAGAAATTAAATCACACTTTTGCTATTCATTATTCTTTAGATTTCCTTCTATTCGAATAAGAAAATATTGAAAAGTTCTGAGAGAACTGAACATAATTTTGTTCATCCTGATTCCAACCCTGCACCTCTATGTTAGCAAGTAAAGGAGCTATTGCTTAGTTACAGAAATTCTGTGTGAAACCCCAAAAATGTTTCATCTATCTGCTTTTAAAAGTAGACAGTATTTGGTATCTAGGATTGATAATAATGAAGTAACTTTATGGGACTATTTTTAAGAACCTTTTACTGATGTCCAGATGAAAAGTGGAATGTATTCTAAAAACATTCAAATTTGGTAGGCACTGTCAGAGTAAAGCTAATATGAAAATAACTGCTTCAGAGAAAATGAACACAAAACTCCAATAGTGGCAGGAAGTAATGTGTACACAGCAGATAATAAATAATACCATTAAACCCTTGTATCATTACCACTTTCTGTCAAGGTAAAAATGTGATACTTATTACTGGGCCCATAATTACTCTTATGTTTGAAACAGAAAGAAGCTGAGCTGATGATACAGGAAGGAGTAAACCCAGTGTTTTCCCTGTAGGGTGGGGTTAGGGGTAGGGGACACTCCATGTTTCTTAAAGGGAAAGGCTGAAAAGCAGCTCTTAGCAGCATCTCCATTGTGGCTGAGTAGAATGTGCTTACCGCTGCAGACATTGGGAGAAGGTCTCTGACCTTTCTGAACTATATGGTTGTGAGAACAGACAGTAGAAGTAAGAAAATGGGGAAGAATAGATTAGAGTTCAAGAAAGGTATGCAGAACCGATGCACAGTCATTTTAAAGTCAAGATTTTGACTTTTCCAAAATGAGATATTTTCATCCAGGCAGAGATGTGATGCAACACCTGGTACCATGACTTGAATTTTTATTTCTGTCAGGGCTTCTGTCCCCAACATCCCCATTCTTGTGCTACTCCAACTTGTGTTACCTTGTATACCTGCAAAAAACTCCTCTGGATTAATTTCATGAGGAAGATTCTTTGCCAGTATATAACAACATGAACGTTTTTTTGTGAAAGAACTTTAATACCATTGTGAAATGTTTGAATCTTAAAACAACTAAAGCAAACTTCTAAAGGGAGAGACATGCTAGAATGTCTCTCAAGTCTCCTTCTCTATCTATAGTGTGAACTCAGTGATAATCAAAATCTGTTCTCCATGAATTTCAAGGCTAAAAATAAGGTACTTATAACTTCAGCACCTGAGGGCTTCAATCATATTTTGTATTCTGGAAATGTAGCCACATTGGCTCTTTTCCCTTTTGTTCATTTTCATTTCTGACAGAAACCATTGGAACTTTATTTCAAATCATCTAGTTTGTTGGCATAATGAACCTCAGATGTAGATTTGAGATTGTTTAGGGGTATGTATCTGTGTGTGCATGTGTGTGTGTGTGTGTGTGTGTATTTCTGCTCATGTGAGTGTTTAATTAAACTGATGTGAAATGCTCTATGAGCCAAAGGCAATGATTTTTTCTTTACTCATTTAATAGTGCACAGATTATGGCAAGCTTTTCATTTATATAATCTGTCATGTAATACCACTGACTTTTAATCATGCTGGCTTAGTCAAAAGCATTCATTTAGATGGGAATAAAAGTTTAATTACTCCCTTTCACCTTTACATTAAATATTGTGTAGTGTCTTAGGGAGACTGCTTTGAGTGAACAATATATTTCCATGCAATCTGGGGTCAGCTACTAATTAACTGTGTGACTTTGGGTAAGTCACTTTCTGTAATAGTATAGACTAATTGCTAATTCAAATAACCATACAATAGAATTTTATTTCTCGCTCAAGTGACAGTGAAATTCATGAGATAAGATGAGCCATTTGCTGGCTATGATGTAAAGGATCACCTGCTAGATAGAACCTTGGGAAAAACAGAGCTCATTTACTAGGGAACTTATGAGCCAGAAAGATCCAAAGCAATCTGAGAAACATCAACCCTTGGGAAGAATCAGCAGCATCTTGACCTCAGAAACTAGGACCCAACATTTGCATGTCTCTAGCATTTCCAACTCTAGTTGTTTTTTTTTTTTTCTAGTGCATTTCCTCTCACTGTGGAACAGTATATACACCCTACTTTACAGAATATGATGTCTGATGGCTCTCAGTTTATGTTTCATAGCATTTTTTTTCAGGGAAAGGACTGGTTTGATTGTGATGGCCATCTTCTTGATAGGATGGCAGTGGTACCAAGTATCTATAATTGTGTACCAGAAAGTATCTTTTACTGTGCTAACTTTCTTCCTCGTTTACATTTTATTTGCCTTTTCCTTTGATGTAGAGCTTCAGATCCCTATTTTCTGTTAGGTTAAACTGAGAAATTATGCTCTCCTGAAGAGTTTAAGGATATATCCTTAGTCATCATTTCAGGATGTAACCTTCTCACAGGTTCATGTTAGCAGCTGTCTTCAGTGTCTTTAACTGTTGGAGGGAGGTTTGGTGCTTCTGGGAACTTTAGGCTTGCATGGAAGGTGTTATCCTAGAATATGTGTAACATGAAGTCAGCTGCGGCTGCGATGGGATGCAGCTGGTGTGGGAGTAGAGCTTGCTGGCCCTGATGTTAGGTTGCTAAAAGCTCCAGTTGTGCTATTTGACTGGTGTGAGGGACAAATTACTTCATTTCTGTACCTCATTTTCTACCGTTGAAAATGGCTAGACTGAGAGTAACTACCTCCTGGATTTGTTGTGATAATAAAATGCTATGGACAAATGTATATAGTGCTTAGCATAGCAACTGGCTTATTGTAAAGGTTCAAGATTCTTACTTTATAAATGCTAAAATATAGGTAGGTTATCTTTTCATAATAAGGGGATACATTTTATTTTTTCATTCAAACTATACTTTTAGGGTAAACTTTTCTGTTATTGTCTTAAATTGGAAAAGTCACATACTATTGAAAATCTATTTCCTTGTCTTGGATAATTAAACCACTACGGTGTTATTTCATTCTTAGTCCCATAGTTTCAACTTGAATTTTTCATCTACAGCCTCTAGTTTTATTAGGTATAATTCTGGGAATCCTTGGACAATGAAAAGCTACTACCATACCTGTAAAATCTTTACTATTCACAGTCTCTCTCCTCTCCCCCCATCTCTCTCTCTTTCCTTTTCAGTCTGAGTTATTTGTTTCAAATGGTGCTCTCTTTCTTACACACTAATTCCAAAATTACAGTTGTTAGCAATTCCATTCAAGTGTAATTTGAGGACAAATGCAGACATTTTCTGTTAACTTTTATCATTTCTGTATCAACATGGCTAGAATAAAAAAGATCAATAAAAAAAAATGAGGACCTCCTATGCTAACCTGAATCTCTGAAGACCTCTCTTTATATCTGTCTTTTGGGCTCTGAACTCTGTTTTGCCTGTGTTCAGGAAATTACTTATAGACTATTTTTATTCTCAGAGTTGTGCTATTTTTTGAGTGATAGCAAATCTCATTCATATAACAGACACGAGCAGCAAAAGGATGCTAACTTAAGTGTAGCTTCTGTGCTACACTGTTTATTCTGTATGACTCTCTTCACAGTGCAGCCAAATTTGTTATTACTCCTAATCCTAAAACTCAAGAAATTTGCCCCAAATCACACAACCAGTTAAGTATAAAAATACTGAGACTTGGACCCAGGTTGATCTGAAATCTAAAGGACTTTTTGCTTAAATTCTGCCATTCTTATTCAAGACTGCATTGGCTTAATATTCCAGAAGAAAAAAAATGGATTCATTAAATAAAGATAAACACATGAATGCTTCAAGTATCAACTTACTTAAAATTTTTTTAGCTTAAAATGAGAATTTCCTAGTACATCTTATAGTTCCTAAAGTGAGAATAACCAGTGCACATTCCATCATAGTACCATGCCTTCAGTGAATAAAATCTTAGGAGGGCCAAGTTTTTACATGAACAAACAAACCTAACTCCTCAGAATTTTGCTGTAGGAGAGCCCAGGTTTTGAAACTCTCAACATAGGTTGATTATCCCATCAAGTTCTCCATGTCACTTTCTGTAGGAGTGATGATATTCATGGTCCTGTATCATTAGCTAGTTGTGAGAAATGAATGAGTCAGTGTATTTGTAGAGCAACAGTACCTTGTCCCTGATAAACACCCACAAAGTATTAGCTATTCCAATTATTAGAAATTTAATAATGATCCCTTGAGTGTTCTTGCTGAGTTTACTCTGTGGCGGTCTTAAGTCCAATTGCTTTGTAGTTTTTGAAGCTGTAATAATTATATTTGGATTTCTGCTCTATCAACCAAATAAGTCAACTCATTATGGTATACAGGATTTAATTCTAGTCCAATAATATGTTTTTTTAAAAAATCTTATTTTTCGACCCTAATCCTCCTTTCCTATTTTGACTAGACTACTTTGGAAAATCTCTGTAAAATTATGAGAGAACAACGTATTCCCCTTTCAAAAACTTCAATGACACTGTACCATCTTAGAGGTTAAAATAAAAAATCTATTACTTTTAATGAGAATGTCCTTGAATACCTCATCTACTCATTTCATATAAAACGGAGGTAATTTTCATAAGTAAGCTCAGATACAAGTAAAGAAAGCAAACATACTTACTGAGGTTTAAATATTTTGCTTCATCTTCATGCAAATTAATTTCTTCAAATTCTTTAACTTTCTTAGTCTTAAACAGGTGTTGGTTTAGTCTATGGGAATGAAGTGTTGATACAAGAATGCAAATCTCATAGAGATAAGTGTGCCAGTTGCACATCTGACTGCAAGACTATTTTCTTAAGAGTTATCCAAGTATTTATTTATTTTGGGGACCACACATTTGGTTACTTTCTGCCTGTCACTGACATTCCTGTGGGTGATTCTTTCCAACTTGCACTATTAGTTACCTATAGACCAAGAGTGATTCAGATTAAATTTTTACCTGGCCAGGGAAACATCCTCTCTCTATCTCTACCTCCCACTAGGTCCACCCCCATATTTAGTCTGACTGAGGCAGAATCAACAACAAAAAATGGCACAGAAATAACTTTATCTTTTTAATTGAGAATTTCAGTGATGATTTTTCTAATCAAAATGTAATGTACATAAAACTTAAGGAGTCAAAATCCTTTAGGTATTGTTAAACAGTTTGCCTAACTTCCCTTCCATGTTGTTTTTTAAAGAAATGTGAGATTAATGTAATAATTCCAAATGTTTCTATTTAGGTTCCAAATCTGACCCTCCCACTCTTGTGTGACCATGTAATTTTAGTGTCCTTTTCAACAAAATGGGGTGATAGTATCTTCCCCTCAAGGTTATTTGAATAAAAAGTAATGAATGGATTACCTACAATACCTGAATTGTGATACTAGATGAGTATTATTAGGATTTTTAATTTTAATTCAGTTTGTTTTTAAATATTTCATTAAATTACTATAAAAGTTATTGCTACTTCTGGAGGTAACTTGTCAATTATTTAGATGATTACTTAGATATCTACTACCAGATACTAATTAACTTACTGATATTGCTGTGTAGTCATTTTTCAATTCTAGGGGCTCAGTAATATGGCAGATGAGCAAAAGCATCTCCACTTTTTTTATATTACACATACACCTATATTTTATATGTTGTATAATCTGAGGGTCTCCTAACACCTTGTTGCCCATGAACCTTCACCTTAATCTCTTTAATCTCATTCTCCACTTTGGTCCCACCTTAGTCCACACACAGACACATACTCCCATTTGTTTGCACATACATCCCACCACTCATATGCACATACATAAGAATCTGCTTTTGATTGGCTGTATCTACTCCTGTCATTATTTTCACATTTATCTTATCTATTTTGCTTAAGGGGGAGGGAGATAGAACCTGTAATGAATTCCAACTGAACTGCAGGAAGAATTCTTATACTGACCCTATCCCATTGACATTCCTTAGTCAGCCTCTGTATCAACTGAATGTCAGGACACATGAAATGGGTCAGGTACTATTATCAGTTGTGTTTCAGGTTGGTCAGTAAATGACTTAGCTCCTCTGGATCCTAGTTTCCTCATCTGTGACATGTAAGAAGTCTCTGAGTTTAACTAGGTACTTGTGGTTCTGTTGAAGTATATATGCAGAATAAAGTATGGTAATCCTCCCTCCCATTTCCCTCCAACCAGAGGGGATGACTTTTGTCTCTTTCTACTTAAGGTTTCTAAAATTTATGTCCTTTTTTTTAGAGTGATCAGATTTTCCTGCCAATTCTTTTTCTTTAGTTACCTGATTTTGATGATGTCAGATATTCCTTTTAATCTGTGAAATCATGTGATTTGACATAATACTTTTGCTTGACATAATACTTCTGTTGTTTTGACTTTTGAAACTTGGAGTATGTGGGTCCCACATGGTGACTACTACTAAACTTTTGCATTAATGAACACAGTGACAGTCTCTTTTATAATAAGACATGTGGTGTCTTCTGTGATATGGGAACTAGACTATGTGGTGCTAAGAAGTCTTGGCAGTTGGTTAAAATTAATAAAGAAATATGGTAACAGACAGGAGGTTCCACACAGAAGGCTTCAAAAAGAATATAATAGTTCCAACAGTGTGGAAATGGTCCTTAACTTTTTAAAAACCATGGAATACCTCAGCAGGCAGATGATGATAGATTAATAATCACTTACAGCCCTGTTGGAGACCAGTTATTCATCACTGCAATATGGACTATGTTGCCAGAGAGACTTTTAGGAGGTTTAAATAGTGAATGCTCAAAGAATGCAGCACTAAAAGACTTTTTCTTCCATCCAATGAATGTATTATAGTCCAGCAGATAAATTGTATCACTAGACATTTATTACACACTGTCTCACTGTGTACTGACACCTACCTCCAGCTTCAGTTACAAAGTACTGTAAAACAAAGGAGGACTCTGTTGTGTACTATAGGACTTAGGGATAGTAAACGATGAGAAGAATCTCTTTTTATTAAGTCATTTGTACCAAAAGAAAGAATATCATATCTCAGCAGTCTTCAGATAAAAGCAGATAGATATAGTAGAGAAATTAGAAAAACAATTCTGCAAGTATTGTGTGTATTTTATTTGATATTTTTATTCTATTTAAGTTAAAATTCCAGAACAGATGAAGGTATAGCAGATAACTAGTTTGTAAATAATAGAAAACGTTGTTTCAATGACAAGAAGATAATGTAACTAAATATGCAAAGCAACCTTTTTTTAAGCAAAAAGGATAATTTCATAGTGAACATGCTCTCTGCTCTATGAAATTAAATCAAAGATAATCAAAGAGAGATTTGATATATTTTTGTAAAAAAACTATTACATTTTGTAAAGTAATATAAGTTTATATACAAAGCATAAACATACCAAAAAAAAAAAAAAAAAAAGAAAGAAAAACAGTACAAACACCAGTACTATGTTTCTATTCATTCCCATTTGGTACTTATTTTGCAAATGGTCTTACAGGGATATAAAGATAGTTTTGATTAGTGGTCTCAAATTTTAATGAGCATAGAAATGTCTTAATCACTTATTAAAGTAAAATGAGGATTCCTCAGCATTTATGATTCAGTAGTCCTATGTTTGGCACCCCTTTCTAAAAAGTTGCAAATGATAGCAATACAACCAATCTACTAACCAGGTATGTGAGACCAAAATTAAAATTCTAGGGTACAGATGCCTAAAGATAGATGTGTTCTCATTATAGCCTCCAGATGATTTTACAAGATTGAAAGCTGTTGATTTATACCAACTAATTAAATGAACTCATTGCTTACTGTAACAGATTGTATGATAGCAAAGAAACAAACCACCAATAAAGCTATTTGTTTCTCTTTTAATCACCAGAGATGGAATCTATTCATGTGGTCATGGAAACCAGAAAGAATACTTTTAGGACTAAAAAATTTTTCCCTAGCTCATTTTCTTTCATCACCATGTTTTACCCATCATAAAGATAGAGTATGAACCACAAATCTGAGAGTCTTATATCTGTTAATTATTGACTAGAGGAAGACTTCATGGCAAATGGTGGGTTTCAGCTTTAATAAATAATGGGGTTGATTCTACCCAATGACAGATGTGTGTAATTCTCATTAAAGTCAGTGGCAGTTACACAAGAACATCAAAGCAAAACGGTGTCTTTTACAGAATGTTCCGATTTGGTAAATTATTCACTATCTCCCAAACAGTGAAGACACATGCTATTATTCTCTATGGAGAATAAGAAAAGCTCTTTTAGGCAAGATGCAGCTTCAAGTTTTAGACAGGAAATTTTCAACTAGGCTATGCATATCATGTTTTCATCCAGAAGTTGTTAGGTAGAGGAATAAATAACTGCACTGAAGATGCTTACAGGTATTATGCTTTGCACTGGAAGGGTTAGTAAATAACATAATGAATACATGATTTTCTCTGGATTTTTCAAATATAAGTGTATCCCATCATACCAAACTGTAGCCATAATCAATAGCATCACAACAGGTGATTAAGAAATCTTAAAAGAACCCCTTTGTTGTAAAATATGGATACAGCTGAATTGTGGTAGGTGTCAAATATTAAGCAGCAAGTTTGGAGACTATTAAACTCAACTGTTGTTCTTGGGATGTCACCAAAATGTTCTGTATTTAGAGTCCATACACAGTCAACACAACTATAAAATGGAGACAATATCATATCTCATTCTATCTCCTTAGCATTCTGTGATTAGCAATTCATATGTTGAAATAAAAAAAAATCACTAAATTAGTTAGATAAATAAACATTAGAGAAAGCATTCAAATAGCCACTGTTCTTAGACAATTACTAAGCCTTCACTCTGATTGCCAGTCTAGGCAAGATGTGAATATTCTTGAAGATAAACTTCTGGAGCCTGAGTAGAGTTTTGTTGATGCACATATTCAATCATACAAGAGGATGATTGCAAAAGTTTGGTTGGCTGCATGTGATTTTGACCAATTTTCCCATGTCAACCAAAATGTTCTTAAGTTCTTGATGAACAATGTGTCTTCATGACAACTGGAGAACAAAAATAAATACTTCAAAGAGAAAGAAATGGCTGTTTTGTCTTTATTCATTCCATCAGTTTTCCTTTCCCCAGAATTATTCCTTGTTTCTTGAAAATCCTCTTTGATCAGCTGTATTTCTACATATGATTCTATGTTCTGTAATAATCTGTAGTACATAGTACATTTTAACCTGAATTGCCAATTAAAAGCAATATTAAAAAAATCTACACCTCATTTTTTCATGAAGCAGTAGTACTTGAGAGTAGAGAGAAAAAAATGTAGGTTGATTTTGAAGCCTATATTAACATGCTTTTTGTAAACCACAAGAAATCATATCTGATATGATGAATGCATGATGGGAACTAGATAGGAGAAGACTCAGTGTCCTATGTGGGCATTAGTGTATGGAAACTAAACAAGAAAGAAGAGGTAAAAACATATAAATGAAGTTGGAGTTGACTTGCTTCATCATTTCTTCAGAAATCTTCACATGAAACAGTGTCAAGCTGACATTACCTACTGTTTAATTTGTGGGGACCACACACCAAGCTTATTCTAAAGTGCAGAATACTCTTACCTATAGACACTGAGACTTGATTATTTAAATGCCAAGTTCTGAGCTATGATAAAACCACCAGTCACATGTCAGTGTGTATGGGCAGGCGATCTCTGCAAGTCTGCATCACTGAAGCAGGAGACTTGGGGTCAAAGCAGCTCACCATATTCTCTGATGTGGAATAATGTCCCCTGTAAATTTGATATTAGAGACATGTTCATTTTTGTACAAATTTGGCAAAGAGAAGTATTCCCTCCCCTCTTCTACCTCAGTTTTTTCTTCCTCTTCCCTGCAATTTCTCACCTCTTCTCTTCCCTCCCCTCTTCATCTTTTCTCAGAATTATGGTCTTGTAGTGCTTAAAGTCCCCGATAGACCCACTGATACCCCCACCATACCCCCACTTTCTACAGTGTTTACCTTTTGTCAATGCATCTATGAATTCCTGGGTTAAAATACTGATTCAGTATTTCTGGAATAAGAAGAATTCTACATCCAGTCAAGCTCCTGGGTGATGCTGGTGCTGCTGCTTCAGGGAAGAAGGGATGATTTTGCAATTTCAGCTTTCACTAACTTTGGGCCCATTATCAGTAGCTCAAAAGAATTTCAGTAGAAAGTTTCATATTCTATTCCAATGTCATTCTATAGTTATTTTTTATACACCATACTTTTCTGCATTAAAAGGTCTGGCAGTAAACATAGATGACCTATTTTACTGAAGGCAACATAAAACTAAACCCATGAAGGAAGTGAACAATGGTAAGTCCTCAAAAACCATGAAGGAAGTGAACATGGTAAGTCCTCAAAAATATGGAAAGTATATCTTTTACTTGAATTAGAAAGATTCATTCTCAATATCCTATGTCTTCAAAAAGGGAACCAGTAATTCCTGGCCCTGAATTTACTCATGACTGACATGAGATATTTACCTTTTTAGCAGTTTTATTCACAATGAGTACTTTCGTTAATAAATCCTCACCCTGTTTTATGTCCAGGGATCCTGCTCCCTGCACTCTACCTCAGATAAAAAAACCAGGTTCACCAGTTACCCTATAAGACAGGACTTAGAAGATAAAAATAAAAGTTTCACCTTGAACTGAAATTCCTCTCATCCAAATTCCCTACGTTGCCAAATTTAAGAGCTGCCACTGCTCATCACCCTCATGTGACCTTTTCTGGGCCCTTTTTTCCCTAACTCTGTATATCTCTTCTACAGCCAATGGGAAACTTGAATGCTTCTCTCCTACAAATATTTATTGTGAACACTATAAACATTTTGACACAGTGTTCTTCTTTTATAAGTTTTCTGTAAATACAATTAGAGTAGATATAAATCAAAATGATGGCAGTCCTTCTATGGTTTTTTTTTTTAAGTTCCCAGGAGTGCTGTTGGGCTCTTTAATTGCTTACTAATGTAAAAATATCATTGTTAGTAAAGCATAAATCATGGCAATTTTGTCCCACTAGAGGCTAAAAGCAGCACAAGATGTGGTAATTAAGATATACTAATAGATCTGGCAGTTTCTATAATAGGAGCTTTTAACAAGGTAGAAAAAAATGGCACCTCTCATGCTGCAGTGAGGCAACAAAGAAAATATGTGGTTTTCCTCATAGAAAAAAGATTACCTGCTCAAAAATTAGGAGTTAATAATAGTAGCAAGGGGTATTTTTTCCCTTTCTCCTCTTTTTTTTTCTTTTCTAGTCACAAGGTAACATATGAATACAACTTTAGACTGCAACCTTAAATCTTAAAATTTTTAAGAACTAGATGAATCTTTACTTTTGAAACTAACTCCTTTGTTTTGATGACCTGAAAGCTGTAACAAAGATGTTGCTGGTCTTTACTGGTTGGGAGGACGGGACTGGACTTCAGGCATCTGCATCTGACTAGGCACAGGGCTCTTTCTGCCTTCTTAGCCTAACCTTTCATCAGAGAGTTTCCAGGTCCTCAGGTCATGCACATTCTTTTCTGATCTTATTAATTGCCCTCTTTGTGCTGTGATATCTGACTTATCTGTTTTTTTAAGACTTATTGGAGTTGGAAACATTTGTTTTGCATAGCAGGGAAATATTTGACTTGGATACAAGGGACAAAAAAGACAACATGCCCCCTTTTGATGGACAGGGTAGAGATTCTGTCTCAAGACCAACACTAAAGCTTTTTCATGGTTCCTAAAGTGGAAAAAGAAGTCTATGCTAAGAAAAGTTGCTTCTTTTGTACTTGATGTTTAGGAACTCTGCAGCAGCAGCAGCAGCAATAATTTAAATCCAATTAGTATGAATTAGAATTATAGACATACAGGAGGAGGTCAATAGGCAGAGATAAGCAATTATAGTTCTATCTAATATCTCTCAGTCTCACTTGAAGCCTTTCTTCAAAGACTGCCAGAATGTTTCCAGACCATTATTTTACTAATTTATTTTTTATTTTGTTTGTGTCTGCCCTCACCCATGCATTTATCCATTTAGTGGAACACCTGCTCTCTTTTGCATGTCAAGTTCTAAGCCAGGTGATAGTAACAGAAGAAAAACATCACCAATATTTTATCCTCCCAGTGGAATTTTATCACCTAGTGGAGTACAAATACAGACGTTCAGTATACAAGCAAACATAAATTATTGAAAATGTCACTGTGATCTAAAAACAGAATTTCAAATGCTGGTAGAGAGTTTCATATGGTGATCTGGGAGCAACATGTGAGGCAGGAAAGAGTGCTTCAGATAGAGAGAAAAGCTTGTGAGAAAGGACTGAGTGGGGTCAAGTTCAGCTTGTTTGAGGATATGAAGAAAGCGAGAGGCCCAGAGGCACCAAGGGAAGTGAAGAACTGGATAAGGATGACTATGTAGGTGAGGACAAACTGAATTTTTGTTTAACTAAAATGGAAAGTTGTTAAGAGATTTTATCTTTTAATGCTAAATTTTTACTTTAGGTTCCTCCCCAGCACTTGGTTATATGCACGTGATCAAATGGCCCAACACTCTACACATTCATGTGCTGTTGTAAGTGTCCTTGTTTTGCTGTAGTTATATACTGTATGTATGTACAGCTATGTACTGTAGTTATGTAAGATTTAACCACTGGGAAAACTAGGTGAATGATATATGGGGGCTCAGTCTACTTTTGCAATTAGCTGTAATCTGCAATTATTTAAAAATAATTTCTTAAAATGTTTCTTAGTATGTTTGTACACATGCAACTCTCTGCATGTGTACAAACGAATATCAGTGAGGATGCTGTTTTAATATTGCTGGTGACACAAGGTGCTGGCCTGGAATATGGTGCTGATGATGGATGGACAAGGTGGAAAAATGGATAGGCATGAGATTTTATATCTCTCCCTATCTTGTTATATCTGTATCTATAGAGAAATAACTTGTGTAAATGTTCATATATAAAATATATATATAAATCTTGCTGAAACATTAATTGTAGGGAATAGGGAGAGAGAAGTTCAATAAGTCTGAGGATTTTTAGTTGAGCATTAACTTAGATTTGCAGTGTGGCGTTTATTAATTTTCAGGTATCTGAGAAAGAATAGGTTAGTGGGTGTTGGGATAGCTGGGTCACTTAAAAACCATTTAAGTGATCATACTTAACTGGAGCTCAGATAAGTAATCTTGGGTGTTATACATTTGACAGAAAATGTTGAGAGAGAAAAGCTGTGTGTGTGTAAGAGTATACTCTGGGAAGAATTAAGGACTAGAAGCTGAAGGAAGGAGCAACAGCCAGTGACATAAGATATAAGCGAAGAGATGCCTATGATATTGAAACCAAAAGAGAACATTATGTCACAAGTGAAGGAGTGGTGAATTTTATATTTATTTCTGAAAATGTGAGTATAAAATTAGTGATAATTTGTTATGGCAAAGCAACATCTTGATTATTTTGACCAGACTAGCTTAAGGTATAATGGTAAATATTTGAGGATGATGTCCAACTAGACAACTCTCAAGAAGAGCAGAGAAATATAGTTGTAGACAGAGATAGTTGTAGAATCAAAACAGGTAAGAACAATAGCTGTAGATAGAGATAGTTGTAGAATCAAAACAGGTAAGAAAACCAGAGCTTTTAAAAATATTGATGATAAATGCAAGAGAATGAAAAACTGATGCAGGAGAGAAGAGAAAAATCACTCAAGGTCCTTAGGAGGAAGAGAGGAGTCCAGAATCTGCATGGAGTAAGTGGTCTTAGAAGCAGGGACAATTCTCTCCATGGAAACAGAAGAGAAGAGAGATGCCTTTGCATCTTTTGTGGGAAGATGGAGACATTTGAGCTGTTGGATTTCACCTTTCTCTGCGAAGTGTGAGAGAGTTAGAGAGTTGGGGAGTTGTTTATGGGGGAAGTTTAATGGAACATAGTACTCTACCACAGTGACTGAAAAACCCAAGTTGCCACCACAGAGTAGTGTTGCTAGCCTGCGTGTGAAGGCCTCTGGAAATCATTCGCTACTCAGGTGAGATAAGGGGAAGGAGTACAATGAATTGCAGACATCAGGATTTGACTCTTGCCAGATGCTTGCTCCTGTAGAAGATGACAGAAGCACGGTGATTGATGTCCTTGGCAAAGCCATCCTCATGATATCCATTTGTGCTCGATTACCCCATATGGGTAGCCAGGTTTCAGGGAAATGGAGGGAAATGTTGAAATAATCAGAGAGGATTCACTTTAATGTGCTCACCACAGGGTGATAATTTTAGGGTATGGAAGAGTTTGAAAGTTAGAGAAGGAAGAAGGAAAAGATAGATAAATGTACCAGATTGAAAGGTAATCCAAACCATAGGGAATAAGCCAAGAAAATTCGACTTCTGACACAGATGAAGAAGTGAAATTGGGTCAAAATTTTGTGGCAGCTATGCCTAAATTTTAACAATTCCCATGTTGGGGTCACGGCTACAGAAGGATCATGATGATTCCTCACAGGGGAGTGGGTACACCATCTAAGGTATAATAGTAATTCCAGAATGACTGCATCTCCCAGAATTCAGGGATTAAAATCTGATATGCATATCAATTTAAAGGAAAATCAGAAGGTTGGGATCATCAAAATAATGACCATTGTTAAAAAAAAAATAATCTTTTAGATATAAATTCACTTTTTATTGTTCAAAGGACAACTCATAATACACAAAACATTTTTAAAAAAGAAGAAAACCCACAATGAATAAGAAGTTGGATTTTTCTTTTCTAAGATGATTTTATATTCTTGGAATCTCTTCAAAAAGACACCTGAAAATTTTATTATTACAGTTATATCGGCTTATTTTGTTAAATTTTTACATGGTATATAGTTTTCCATTGTTACTCACCTTTCCATTTAATCTCCAGCTTTCTGTGGCCTTAAAGTTTATCCAGTCTGCTCATCTTAATTTTTAAAATTGGAATGGTTATTGCCACGCTTAAATTTATATCTGTTATAATTTCTTTCTGTTAGTTTGAATCATTTCATTATTTCTCTCTACCCCTCTCACCTTTCCTGACTTTGTAAATGTAATCATTTATATCTATTCCATTTTTTCACTCTGTGAATTTGTTAGCTACATCTTTATTTACTGTTTTGTTCAGTGATTGCTCTGGGATATCAGCATGTGTCTTTGACTTATTACATTCAGACTGAAATTACTTCTATCAGTCTGAAAGACTTTCTGACAACTTTAACTGCATTTGCCTCTTTCATTCTTCTGTTATTTTTTTCTTTTAAATTTAATACTATAACTTGGACATCCATAAGACATCATTTCCCATTGAAGTAATTATCCACATTTACCCTTGCTTTATCCATCTGATATTTCCTTGTTGTTCTCTTCTAAAAAACTCCCTTTAGAATTTTCTTTGGTATAGCTTTGCTAGTGATAAATACTCAATATATTTTTGTTGTTGAAAAAAAAGTGTTTATTTTGTCTTGCTTTGGAAGGATATTTTTGTGGTGTGCAGAATTCTGGGTTAGTGATTATTTTCTGACTTCCATCATTTCTGAGAAGTCAGTTATAAGTTTATTGCTCCTCCTTTCAGAGAAATGTGTGTTTTCTCAGTTTTTAATGTGTTTTTCTTGGTTTGGGCTCCTGGCAACTAGATTATGATATAACAAATTGTGTTGGATGGTTGCATGTGTGGGGTGTCTGTGATGGGGATTTGGTGTTATCTTTTCATTAAAAAAATGCTGAGCTTTTTTTTTTTTTTTTGGCTTTCTGCACTTTATTAGCCTTGTTTCATGCTAATAAATAGTGTCTAATTGACTGATAAACTCATCTATTAGGTTCCTGATATTATTATGTTTTATAATTCTACATTTCTATTTGGCTCTTTTATAAATTTCAATTCTGTGGTGAAATAACTCATTCTTTGCATTTGTTTCCTTCAATTTGTTCTCTCTTCTCTTGAACTTCTAATTAAAATGCCTGGCTCATTATGAGCTATTTCTATTGTCCTTTTTTTTTATTAGTCATAATGTCCTGTATTTGTCATGTCTAATTTTTTTATTGAATGATATATATTGTGCATTAAACATTTATTCTACTTCTGTTATCTTCTTCCACAGGGGTTTACTCTATTCTCTGCTAGAAAGAGTGGGAGTGGATCAAATTAACCCAATAAAGGACTTCCTGAGTCAAAGCTGGGTTACAGTGTCTCACATCCACCTCTATTCTTAGGATGTAGCTTTTAACAAAGAGCCTGTGGTGATCCCTGGGACTCCTCCCCTGGTGGGCCTTGTGCTCTAATCCCTGTCTCCTCAGCAGCCATGGACTGTCAGGAAACTCCATTCTGCTTCTTGGAGGATTTGTAATTAGCCTTTTTATCCTCCCCTGACCTAGGTCTTGAGGAAAGAACTGGCAATGTCAGTTTTCTTTTCTTCTCAGTAGGACCCTGACTAAGTCTGCATTATATCTTTACAAGAACATGGAACATAAACACTGGTTCCTATATCCTCATTTGTCCTTATGGGTTGGGCTTTGCTCAAGCAAAGCTTCTGTCCTTAGGGTATGTCCTTGTACCTAGAATTGAAAAATGCCTCCAAGGGAGGAAAAAAAAAAACTTCTATAGAATATCAACTCAAGAACTTTTCTCTGAAATTGTGATCCCTTTAGTTTGCATTTCTTCAGCAAAAATGTGATATTTTTAAAAGATATCCTCCACCCCAGCCTGTCTTGACAGGACATATCATATGCCACAGTTGACTCACTCTTATCTAGAGAAACAGAAAATTCAAAACACTGCTGCTTCATAAAATAAGTCCTACTAAGGCATTCTGCACTCAGTTGAAAGGACTTGAAAGTTTTAAAGACTTTGTATGCTGACTGGGCTTTTTAGCAATCCTGAGTTTGTGATGCCTTGCTCTGAGATGATACTATAAGCGCAGTGGTATTGGAATCAGGGAGTTCCAGCCCTAGCTGAGTCACACCCCCCCCCATCTGTGCAAGCCTGGCCAAGGTACCAGGTATCTGGATTCCACTTTCATCACCTATAAATGGGAAGAGAGAGACCTGCTTCCTGTTTGTAAACCTGCCCATATGAGAATGTATTTATTAATGACCTACTTTGTTATGCAAAACACCTTTTCTATGTGCCCTCATTTTAACATTCTACCACGTTATATGTGCACCATAACGTATATGAAGATTTCACCAAGGACTAGTGATATCATGAATCATCTTCGTTAAAGTCCAGCCTCTGTTTTGACTTCAAGTGAAATCAATAATCACTCCTTGGTCTTAGTCCCCATTCCTTCCCTCTCTAGCTACAAAATATGGATAATAATGTAAAAGATGTAATAATTAATTTAATTTATGATAGTTATATTTTATGCTGCATTTAGCAATCAAAAGCACTTAAGTTATAAAATAACACAAAACACAGAGCTCAATTGTTCATCACTCTGTTACTCAGAACAATGAAGAAATATGCAGTGTATTTTTCCATATTTTTCAAGAGAACATAGCTAGTTTGATATGTGGACTGAATAGACAGTATGCATTAAAATGTCAGAAAGTTACTGGGACTAAGTCCTTGAAATGCCAGGTTTTATTATTTCATTCAAGTGACATGTTGGGCTGCAGCCTGGTGATTTTAGGCCTAGGTGCTTGTACCCGTGTGCTTCACAGGTTGGGGTGCCTGTAGCTTAGGTCTCAGCAGCTCCTGGGGTGGTATTTGCACTTCATTTCCCTGGGTCTGTATATCTGATTTGATGACATCTGTTAAGGAGACAGTGGAGGGCAGACATGCATATGAAATCTCTCTGAGCACAGCCTGCATTTCAATGAACTGAGGCTGCTGTTCCCTTACCATTTATTTTCTGGCCTTTGGGGCTTTGACAAGCAATACCCAATCTGTTTCTCATCAGTTTGAATCTCAATATTTACCTTAGATGTTTTTTACTCACAAAGCAAAACAAAATATGTGTGTTTGTCCATATCCAAGGCCTCCTTCACACCTCAAAAGTGAGGTTTGGGTCTAACATATAAAGGAAACAAGGGCCATTTTACCTATAGTGAAAACAAGAATTATCTAAAGAAACAACATGAATATGGGGGGAAAGTGAATAATTCCCTCCACATAGCTACAGATGTTCAGTTTTGGCATAATTTCCTTCTTGCAATGCCTTTATTTTTCCAACACATGAACTACAGGTTTGCTTTTAAGTTTTGATCTGTTCATTCTTGTGGAGAACTGATGCTCAGGATTTAGGATGAATCCTAGGTTAATTTTGTTAGTATGGGTGCTGATTACCTGCTCAGCTAGGTAAGAAGGAAGATGTTCCTCTGAAAGAAAGCCTGACTCTTAGATAAAACGGATCTTGACCCTCCCTAGTTGAGCGGTGATCCAAAGTTACCCAGCACATGACATCTGGGGCTCATGATAAATGCTGACTCAACCCCAACCCAGATGCACTAAATCAGAGGTCACTTTCAAAAGCACCCCATGATGATACATATGCACCATAATATTTAAGAGGCAGCAGTTTAGACCAACAGTTGAAAGATTTCTCCTATAAAGGACCAGATAGGACCAGGTAGTAAATATTTTTGGATTTTCAGTTTACTTCTGTTGCTAGTCAGCTCTGTCATAAACAACACAGAAAGAAATGAATGTTGCTATACTCCAACAGACCTTTATTTAGGAACATTGGAATGTGCATCTCATATATTTTTACATGTCACAAAATGTTACTCCCCTTTCATTTCCACCAGCCACTGGAAAGGTGAAAACCATTCTTACCTCATGCCATACAAGAACAGGTGACAGGTTTGGATTAGACTTGCTAGCCCCTGATGCAAGACTTTATTGTTTCCTCTCTGAGGCAGACCTGTCAAAATACCATAGAGGGAGGGGCTTACACAGCAGACATTTATTCATTCACCATCCTGGGATCTGGAAGTCCCAGATCACGGTTTGGTGCGATTCACTTGCAGACAACTGTCTCTCCTGCCTTGTCCTCATCTTTTTGTAGAAAAGGAGAACCCTCTGTTGCCCCTTCCTCAAAGAGCATTAGTCCTGTTACTTAACCTTAGTTACCTCCATGAAGCCCTAATTTGTCAATATGTTTATGAATTTGGGGGCTTACTCTTCTGCCCATGGCAGTGCCCAGTGTAGTTTTCTCTCTCTAACATCTTCTCTAAACACAATGCCCACAGTTATTTCTGCCATCCTTGATAGTCCATTGTTCTTGTGAATGATGTCACTGCTGTGGCACTCAAAGCCAAAGTGTGTCACATTCCTTTGACTAAATCCCAAATACCTTGAGTGCAGAAAGTACAGATCAGTGATCCCTGGGTTCAGACAATAAGTTCAGTTTGCTGGGGTGAACTCAGCAGCTGATTATTGCCAACTGGAAATCACAGGCTCATATTTCCTGCTTTTTGACTCCAACATGCTGAGATTTCAGGTTCCTAGGATTTCTTAAACCTGTTTCCTCCTCTCTACCATGGAGGAGGAGGTGTGAAAGACATATTTTCCTTCTCTATGGAGGGATTAATAGATATTCATTAGAGGCTTATTTTGAAGAGCCAGTGCTCTGTGTATCTGCCACATGGATGGGACTCAGAGTCTACAGAAGATCTGAACCAGATAATCTTTACTACGTCATCTGCCCTTCCCGTCCTCAGTCTTCTAGTAAAGTTGTCTTTCTTCCCTTCCTTAATCCTCCCACATCAGATAGCTGTTTGGCAGACATCATGATACACAAAGTCCTTGTTTAACAAAGACCTTTCAGTGGATGTTATTTGCTGTTAATATTTCAGCATTGTCGACTATCAATCTTAAATATCAGGTCACAGTGAGCTGATTCACTAGAGAGCCATTCTCTATTGTTCCCTGCTGTCTATTTTTTAATGTTTTGCCTGGTCCCTTTTTAATGACTCCCAAGACAGGGTTTCCCCCACTTGCTTTGGAAATGTTTGCATTAGTGGCTCGTGGTACAAACAGATGGGGACTTGGGTGAAGTCCCCATAAATCATCCTCAAGGGTTATCTATGTCACAATCACAATTTTAAGCTGAGGAAAAAGTGGATGACTTAGGAATAAACCCTATATATTATCTCATCTGCTTTGCTGGCTTTAGGCTGAAATTGACATGAATTAACAAGCTTCCCTGCCTCCACCTTTTCAATCCCTCAGTATTTTCAGATGGGGCTTTAGGGCTCTGATGCCATCTGACTTCAGGCATTCAGCACTATTCTAGGAACACAACTGTCATGAAATATTCTGCTCACACCATGTAGAAATGCAGGTGACAGGGCACAGGTGTTCTTGATGTGTTGCAAGCATTCACCATAAAGTGGCTGCAGCCTGCATTTCCTGCTGGAGGTGAGCTCTTGTAAAATACCTGCTAACAAGGAAGCATCCAGTCAGCAGTGCAAGGACGCTGGTGAAGGATTCATGAATGGCAAATGAAGTGCTGTGAGCAGCAGCCTTGTATTAACATCCAGAAGGAGTGATCTCTTCAGGAGGAATTCACCTCTTGATATTTCATTCATTCAGGATTTATCATGTAAGGAGGCAGGCAGTCTGGTAGGATTTAATTTGGAATAAATAAAAAAGAAACAATGAAGCTTTTGTAATACTTGTTGCAGGCAATGTCAAGCTTCCTTTGCTGGGTGAATATTTGGTGCTGATAACTACTCTCTTTATCCTCCAGATTGTTTTTATTTTTTTCAATTCTCCCTACCTTGACTTTCCATGCAGAATCTTCAGATGAATACCGTTCTTCTCTATTAAAAAAATGACATGTGTCAGTTTAAGTTGTTACACATTAATTTGAATAAGATGTCTATAATACTAGAGTTCTAGAATGCCTTCTAATGGTATTTATGTCATGATTATAAGATGATTTATTTTTTTAAATCCAACTGCTCTGAGAGAGAGGAAAAGAAATTCCTGACTTGTGTCATCTGTGACAAATTAGTCTTTTGGATCCTCAATTGTGTCAGCTGCAAAATGGGCATAAAATTTCCCCCTGGAGAATTAAAAGCATTAAGGTAAGGCATATTCAACACTTATCATAATTGACAGAAGCACATATTAGAAAATCAAGTGTTTGTGGTGATGATTATTATTTTGAATGTCGAAAGTCAGCATTAAAAACATGGCAACATCTCGTGATTCAGATACATCATAGATTCCACCCAATAGCTAAGAAGGAGGAAAAATAATTCTTTAGCAGGCATAGATTTATTTGAAATCTTTGCACGTTGGTAATTTTGTATTAGAGATTTTGTTCACCAATTCCTTTTCAGTCAAGTGCATGGGTTTACACATTATCGCTCAAATGATAAGCAACAGCACTCTTATTCCTAAGGATTCTCTGAACACTTTTATTAAAAATGGAGCAGGTATCAGGTGAAGAATTGGAGTATAGTAAATTGTGCAACAAATGGTATGCCAGAATCAATTTACTGCAGTCCCCCAAATGCAATCACTTTCCCTTTACCAGTTTCAAGCATGAATCTGTAAGCTCCCATGATATGCATGTATCACTCACATAACTGAATACTTTTATGTTGTCTCTCTTAAGCAGAAGCTTATGCCACAAAAGGTAATGGGGAAAAAAAAGAGAGAATAGCTCTCAAGTTGAGTTTCAGTCTTCTGAACTGTTATTTGGGAAGGGAGAACAGATGGGATCAGTGAGCATCAGTGTTAAGAGGACTCTTGGTGAGGCAGCTGACTTTTTGCTAAGTAGGAGAGAGCAGAGGGGTCATGTCTGAGAATGCCACTTGAGAATAGAGCAGTCAGAATTAAACCCATCTCTACTATCTGAGGAGATTTTTTTTTCCCTCTAGTATGTTACTATCAAAATTTCAGTGTTGATATTTCTTCTGATTGTTTCTTATAGTAATATTGTGTATAGTCTCTTCATCGAGGGCTGATGCGAGTAACATGGTTACCCACATTCATCTATGGTGGACCTGTTGCTTTGTGGAATCTTCTTCATTATCTTTGAACAGTTCATGATATCTCAATTATAACAACCGAGGAACAAATAGAATTAAAGAGGTGAATGCTGTCTTCCCAAGATCTACAATTTGTAAATAAAGGACTATTTAGAAATTATTTCAAATCCTGCAGTGTTGTCTGAATATTTACTGATACTTGAAATAAAAATGAATGACTAAGGAGGAGTCTAAATATGATGCCTCAGATCAACCCATACCTCTGCGTTTTATCTATGTAAAACTTTGTACAGATATTCCAGTTGCTAGGTTGGTTCAAAATCTCTTTGTTTTGACAAATTTGAATTAAATAAAAGGTAATCTAGAAGAGGAATGTAGAGGAGAAAATGTTCAATTCACCTCGGTAGGGCAAGAATATCGAATAGATTTCAAAGTCTATGTGTTATAACTAAAAACACCTCAACTAGTTTTATTGCTGTATGGTGAGTATTCATCTCTACTGACCTTCCCCATGGACCTATGATTCCTGAAATCCCCCTTGGTTACAAATGGTATCTTAAATATCTGTCATTTTTTAAATATGTTATCTTCAAGGAATGGGTGTGGAAAATGCCCTTGCCTATTAGGAAGTTTTCTATTTTTAGATTTTCTTATTGTTGCAAAATAATATATTGATGAAATACACTGGACTACTGCATGTCTAACATTGATCTTCCCATCCATTATGCAGGAGTAAAGGATGCCTGCATCATTCCTCTAGAAATAGCAATGTTGCAAATAGCCAATTCATTGCTGGTTCCAATTTGGAAGCTGACAAATAGTTGCTTTATGGCCCTGCCACATGCAAAGTCTATCTTTTTGCCTACACAGCACAAGTCAGTAACCTACATAATTCTTCCAGGATATTCTAAAAGCCCCTAGGCAGGAGTTCATACTGTATATATTTGACATTCAAAATTAGATGCGGAAGTGAATTCAGTTCCATCCTGGGAGAATTTCCAGTTATTCCAAAACAATTTTTGTTTTTTGCAGTTTTTCCTATTTGCATTCTTTAGTTTGTGCTGTTCTGCTATATGCCACATATTTGTCAGATATTTGCCCTTTGGAATTTTGACTCAGCAATACAAATTATCATTTTAGCTGTGCTGCATCTCTGAGGGACTTTCTCCACAAGTGGCGAAATCACCAAATCAAACTGGGTAGGGATATCTTTTATTCTATAATAATCTTAACTTTTTCCCCCTATAGCCATGGTCACATTTTAGAGTGACATATATACCAAAGTGATATATTCCATAAGGAAACAGTGTTGAAAAATAGAAGTTTTAGGGTGAATGACTATATAACTCATTGTCTGCACCAGAACTTTTTTGAAAGTGAAAGATCATTGAACTGCACATGTCCTAGGCAAACTGGGACTTGAGATCACCTTTCTTTCAGTTTAGAATGCTGTTGGTATAAAAATGCATGTCCAACTCTCTCAAAACAGATAAGAAAGGCAAACCTGTCCCATACTAAATTTAAATCACTTCTTGATTTCAAACTTCCCTAAGAGTAGAAATAACTTCAAGTAAAAATAACTTGTCTAATTGACCTTGGACAGCATAGCCTGGAGTGTGAGGCAATTTCCAATCATCATGTAACTTTGGAGAGATAACACTGTGTTCCCATATGCTGGGATGTCATCTATGCACTTATTTGTTTGTTCCTGCCTTTTGTTATTCCTCCCTGGGAGTGTCTGAGGTGACTGTGTGCTTTTTTGAACCTTCTCCACCCCATTGTGAGGTTGTCCATTTTAAGAGACTCTTTTGGTTCATGTGTATTCTGTCTCATTCATGACACCATCGCTTAAGAAAAATCACATAATATTGTTTCCAGAACCTTGTGGGGGTATCCAGGTCACTGGAGAAAACTATCTAGATACATCTATCTTCTGGTGCAAGTGACTCTGTTGTGCCCTTCTATGACATGGGGAAATAGGGAATTTTTCAGAGATATGTTGCTATGAATGCTTCCTGTGGGGAACAGAATAAAAATACCTTCTACTTTGAAATTTCTACATGTAAATGAAGGGTCTCTGCCACTATGTTTCTGCCACCCACCAGTCTTAGAGGCAATAACAGTTCTAATTTTATTAGATTGTCTCTTTGACTTCTCCTTATTTTCAGTACCTCCTCTCCTTCACTCCAGATTTTCACCTAAAATATACGAGAGTAGGGAGAGGGTTGATTGCTGGGTAGATTGATACATTTCTTACTCTAATACTCTGTCCTGGATCTTGACCATGTCCATCCTGCATTAGTAAAAGCCAAGAATGTGACAACTCTTGGTTCTCTGGTTTTACAGTTAGTATAATGGACTCATGAAACCAGCAGCCTAAAAGGGAAAAAGACAAAGCAAACTAAGAGAGTAGAGTGACTGAGATGGCTGGAATACTCTAGTAGCCAGCAATGTCCTGGTATTTTAGGGTAATGTCCCACCACCCACGACAGCTGTGAATTACTAGAGGAGGTGGAAAGCAAATCTGTTCACCTTTCATTACTTCTCTTACCCATAGCATATGAAGGGCTATGCAGAGTTGGGACTTAATAAACATACAGATTAAATGAGATGTAAAACACAAAGACTCTAAGAACTTTCCCCAACTGGCATCCTGGGATTCTTATCCCCTGCCAAAACTGGCTGACTCACCTTTGTGGGTTCAAAGTCTATTAGGAGATATGGGGTAAAGTGAACTAAGCAATAGTCAAGTGTGAAAAGTCTCAAAACCATGGTTTATATTCAGTGGATCTTACCATCCTCTCTTCCTCTTCTGCCCATAATTCCTCCCCATTCTTTTACTTCCTCTATCCCTACCCAGAACTGCCTCAGGTAAGGAGAGTCTGTCTCCTCTCTACTTAGACCCAACTTATTATCTACAGCAACCTGAGAGTTATAGTTTTGGAGAAAAGTCATGACTATCAATATTGACTTAGAGTGGGCATCTTATAAAATTCTATTGAATATTTGCCTAAGCTTTTTTAATATATTTCAAAAATATTTTTAATGATCCCAGAGATAATAAGAGTAAATTAATCCAAATTATTTTGGAGATGCAACTAAAAGTACTTGGTATTTTTTGTCACAGTACCTATCTATGTTCAGAGGAAAAAGAAAGGAGAGGAAAGAAAAGAGAATGTATCACCTTAAGTAAAAGCAACGTAGAAAAAATTAAATTTCTTGAAATGATCAGTTATTAGTTGATTTCTGAGTATCCTTGTTTGGTTTTCAATAACATTTTGTGCAATTTTCATCTCAAAATATCTTCACTGCTGTGCTTTTCAAATAATATTCATATCTTAATTGATTTTTAGACACCTGCATGAAATGAATTCTTGGGTCCACAATTTTACTAATAAGTAAACCAAGACAGAAGACAAAAGAAACTCATTTCATATGGATACAAAATAGTTGAATAGGATTTCCACAGAGATCTTTTCCCCCATGATATTATTGTTTTCTAATGCATGAGTTTTCTTAGAAGAAGAAAGCATGTCTTTAAATAAAGATTGAATGTTTACCAAATTACATGAAAGAAGTGTTTTGGTAAGTATGTCAGTAAAAATTTAGGTGATATATCACTTTCTAATTTCTGAAAGGACCAAAATGAATAGCTGTTATCATGACTTAAGGAAAATGGGGGGATGTTATCCTTTACTCCATTCTAAACTATCAGAGACTTGAGTTCAAGTTAAAAGATAAAGATGAACAAGACTTCTGTATATCTTGTAGATATATAATTTATCTTGGAGGAATTTACTATTGAAAAATAAAATCATAAAAACATAGTGAAAAGAAATTGCAAGGATGACCACCCCTATAGGGTACATCTGAACCTGCCAAAATGTCATCTGTTTTTTCCCCAAGAAATTCTGAGACAGCTGTGATATTTTTGAAATACTTGTTAATGTGTACCAGTTGTGCTAAAAAGGTCATTTATAAAAATCTGCAAAATTCATGGAAATACTTTTATGAGGTGGTGAGGAAACACATTTACACATGTTTCCATGTTAACAGAGCTGCTGTATGGTTAAGAAAAGTGTGAATTTATTAATGTGATCATAAAGTCATCATCTTTCTTTTTATTGCCCATATAATACCAAATTCCCATAGGAAGAGTATTAGGAAAATATTTGTCTTCCCTGCTGTCTTTCATCTAGGTATTTTGATTCTCTATATTTATAATTTCATGGATGAATTATTTCCCATGATTCTATACTACATATACAATTTTTAGGCAAAATTAACAAAGATATAATTTAGAAATACTCTTGTAGTGGAATACTTTTTCATATATGTGATTCAGTATAAAAACCTTCATCTAGAATGCATAGCATTTAAATTCTATGAGATCTTTTTGACTCTTTGAGGTCCATATAAACATGATCCTTGTTATAGTTAGCTTTGTGGAATATAATATAAATACAAGGTGCATCACACTAAATGCAAGACCATATAAATGGTTATGTTATATTATGTTGTAAATACTTAATGTGTATTTTCAGGATGAGGAAAGCAATATTTGTTTATAATGTTAAAAATTGTAAGTTGCAGATGTTTACCTATAGTACTTGAATATTAGTCATTATGATGAATGTTATTTTTCTTTAAAATATGCAATTAGTCTATAAATTCTCTTTCATTTAGCATTGATATTAATGAAGCTGCAATTGCTGGTATTGCCATTTTATCTCTTATGTCAGTACTGGTCATATATATATAATTATTTCTCCATTTCAATATAATTTTGGAGAATAATTAATGATAATGAAGTATATGGAGAATTTAAGTGATAGCTGATAAAAGTGTATCATTGATAGTTTAGATAATTGCATTTAACTTCAAACTGGTGATGGATTGTATTGATTAAAGAGAGAAGATGAATATGAAAATAATTTTTGAAAGAGAGCTTTGGAATCCATTCACAGATAATACATTGCAAGATGCAAAATGGACACTGAATAGTTAAAAAGGCTAATACACAAAGACTGTTTGTTAACTTGAGATAAGATGCTAATCCTTTCTAGCCTAATGGGAATCACATATCCTTTCCTGAGACTCTTATTCTCTATTGGACTTTATTTGGCTCCCTCTTCTTATTAAAGTGAGCCAATCAGGTTGAACTAATGAATTTTTCTCAAATGAATCAAAGTTTGGTGAATAGCACTGATTTGTTATTTTCCTGATCATTTCAAATTTCTCAGAGTCAAAAATATTAACAATTCTTGCAAGCCTGTCAGGGCAGGAATGATCACCCTGAAGGTTGGTGTAAAAAGCATCTGACCATGAACACATTAAGCATTTGCATTCAAATGTGTAAATCATAGATAAGAGATTGAATAGTATAATGGCCAAAGTAAATCAGAGGCGATTCTATAAAAACAAAACCAAACCAAAACAAAACAATATCCTTCCAAGCCTTTCTCTTGTCAAATTCTATACTGAATCTATCAGTTACCAGCTGAACAAGATGCAATAGGAAGTAGTAAATCTCTCTTAATGTCACCAAAAAGTGAAATGGACCTGAGAAATTTGCCTTTTATTCATTACTATACCCTGAAACAGACCCTTATGCTTACAAGTGGACAAGTTACTGTGTTTCCAGAGGTGATGGAATCTAAGCATCTTGCAGTATCAAAGTATTTTGGAGGCATCTGCTGTCAATATTATAAGTTTCTATAATCTATAGGGGATAAAATTTTTAAATGGTCCTCTTTTTTGAGATAAAGAATAATTTGATTTTCTCTTGTCTTTTATTCTCCTTAAGATAGTGAATCATGTGGAGTGAAAATGCAATAAAATGGAGATACAAAGTTAAAGGAAAATAATTGACCCTTTCCCTAATCTCTCTGTTCTAAGGAATGTATCTATTCTTATGTAAATTTAATCACTCAAAGATTTATCTATAAATCTAAGCATTTATCTATGTATAAACTTTGTCTACACTTTTTTTTACTAAAATGGCATATTTTTGTATACTTTTCTGCATCTTACATTGCTCATTCATGAATGCAACTTGAAAATTCTGGGGAAAAAAAAGACAGTGAATCATCTATTATCATCTATTTGTGTTAGATGGAAAGTTTTATTGATTTACTGTGGCTGCAAATATATTCAATGGATTAGGAAATCACCTTTATATATTTTACTACTAATACTGCTATAACTAATTCACCTTTAAAGTTTCAGAATGCCAATTTATTGAAAGAAAGTATAGTACTTTTTATTTATAATTTTACATTATATAGCACACTTTCATGTTAAAGAAACATGGACTAAACTTAAGATATTACTTTCAAATTTGATCACTGAGCCAAATAATAGATATGAACAAATTTAGCTATGATCCAGAGAATAACAACTCAATTGATTGGGGATATAAAGTCATTCATAAGGAAATTGAATTTAAAAGATTAGAGATTTATATCCAGGAAATGTTAAGGCTTTGAGATGATATAATAAAAAACTTGGATAGTTTTCATAAAGAAGGAAAATTAATTGTAGAACAGTAGCACACAGAATGTATTCTTGAAGTTTGAAATGAGAAATTTTTAAACAAATAAGATGTTACTTTACCTAATGAGCATAAGATGCTTAAACATGTTATGCAAGAAGATGTTTAGGTTATCAGTGTACAAATCAGAGGTGCCTGCATGAAATTCAGTGACTGGGAAAAATAGAAATATACTGGAATGACTTAAATGTGTGAGTCGTCTTGTTCAACAATATATTTGTAAATTCTAAATACAAATCAGATACTTCCAAATGAAAATTCAGCATTTGAATTGTGATGTGCTTAAATACAAAATAGAGATTGGCATGGATAAATGATGTTATGATGATTTAAAAATCACTAATGACTTTTAAGTATTGATATGTTTGATTTGTCATATCCAATAACAAAGGTTATTAAAAATAATTGCATTTGTTACTTTTTTCACTTTTAGGTGTGGGAGCTCAAAATAAAATTACATTGTGACATATTTAATAATATATTTGCATTGAATGCAACTGACCTATAAACTGATTTAAATGTATAGGAAAAAAACATTTAGATAAATCTATGCAATGTTTATTGAAAAGAGTCAGCTCACCTTGGAGTGGCCTTCTTTATTCTTTCAGCTTAATGTCAGTCCAGAGTCTCTAGTCAACCACTACTTTCATCTCATCCAGAACTTCACCTCTTCTTAAATGTCCTATGGTAGTCAATTTCCCTAGTATCTGTTTCTCACCTCACTGTAAGCCAGTTGCCTGAGCCTGTTCTCCTAAGCAACTTTCTCTAGCTTAGGACCCTGTGAACTTAAGTTTCTCCAAGTTGCTCTTGAGGTACTGAGACTAAGATCTTAATAAGGCTACATCTACGGGATGAACCAAATTGCCTTCCTTTGGGCAGGTTCCATCTGTATGATCAGTCTTATTTATGGTCCAATTCTTTGTTCTTTCAACTCAATCTCTTTTAATAACCAGAGCTCTTCTAATACAGAAACCTTCCTCTAATGTGGTCTTGTATCTAGAGTGGGTGCATGTCTAATATTTACTATCTGTATCTTCCCCAGTGATTGGAACTTGATATTGCTTTCCTATATCCCCAGTGGAGTGGGGGTGGGGATGGGGGTAAGTCCTTATACATGTCTGTGTAAATGACAGCCTGCTGATTCCCTCTGTACAGTACAAACCTTAGATCCCTCATCATTTGGCTACTCTTGACTGTCCTAGATGCCTTTTAGTCTTGACCAACACTGCCCCTTAGACTCTGCTACTTTAATATCCACTTAAACTCCTAGGAAATGCTTCTATAACCCATCTCTCCAGATATTATACTTTTTGTTTGTTTGTTTGTTTGTTTGTTTTTTTATCCCCACCAGTTCCTAACTGACTTCATGTTCCTTCTTCAGCTGGGCAGAGTGAACTGAGGAAAACTGTCCTTAGCAAAGTTAATGCCATGGAGTCCTACTACAGTCTACAGTTCTCCTCCTCCTCCTCCTCTTCCTCCTCTTCCTCCTCTTCCTTCTCCTCCTCCTTCTTCTTCCACTTCCTCTTCCTCTTCCCCCTCCCCTTCCCCTTCCCCTCCCCCTCCTCTTTCCTCTCCTTTCATGATCTTATCATAGGGAGAATAATCTATTAGAAATGTCACCATTCTCCCTAGAATCCTATTTTTAAGCAGGAGAGGAGCTTTCCAGAATCTCTGAAGGTGCCCCACAGAGGTAATCACCTGTTGTATCTTTCCATGTGTGTGGTTAAATCTGTTCTGACCTCAGATGATCCAAGAGAGATTTATCAGTTTGATGTGCCTTTATCAAGTTTACAAATAGCAAATAAGGTTCCTTTGGCTTTGGTGGCCATATTGAACACAAACGTTACAGAATTCACTGTGCTTTCCTAGATGAAGGGTAAATTGTAAGCAACTAATTTGTCTTCAGTTTTCCCAAGGTTAACACAATTGACCAGGTCTCTAATAAGAGCATAAAATCAGATGTTATAATCTAGTTTTATAGGGAGGGAAGTGCAGAGAGACACTCATATCATAAAAACCCTCAAAATATGCCATACCCTTGCATATAAAACATACACCATACATTTGTATGTAAAATGCAAAGCTTAATTTTTTTAATATTATAAAGTCTCTGAGCTCTAACATAGGCAATGCATCTTAGAATATAAAATATATTGATAACATGCAATAAATTAAACTTCATCAAATTTCTAAAACATTTTTTTTGCAAAAGAGCCTGTGAAGAGATCGAAAAAACATGATATAAATAAGGAGAATATATTCTCAAATAACACCTGTGAAAAAGGTCTTAAATATATAAGGAAGTTAGACAATTAGTAGTAATAAAGTATCAGTTAGGAAATGGGCAAAAAATTTGAATAGACCTGTCCCTGCAGAGGATGTACCAATGGCAAATGATTACATGAGAAGATGTTCAACATCATTAGCCATCACAAAATCCAAAATATATCCCTGCATATCTCTCAGAATGGCTGTGATTTTAAAAGTAGTAAAATTTCTAGTGCTGGTGAGGCTGTAGAGATATCAAATCATTCATATATTGCCGGTGGGAAGTAGAACAACCACTCTGGAAAACAGTTTGACTATTTATATACTAAACATTCAAATATATTACATCCAAACACATCCCTGGACATTTAGACCGGAGGAATGAAAAATCTTGCTTACAGAAAAACCTGTGCAGAAGGACTGACACCAACTTTGTTTCCCATGAAAAGTCTTTCTTTTTTTATTGATTACATACATATATTTATATCATATATTTTTACATATAGTATATAATATATAAATACATATATTATAGATTATATTATAGTATCTATATATTGCATTGTTGTATACACTGAGTTTCTTCCACCACCATGTTACCCATGAACCATCATCTTGAATCTCTTGCGCCCACACCTCCACTGACCCCTCCCTCCCTCCCTCCCTC